>DWJN01002326.1:0-15521 GCA_018248895.1 Carystus phorcus | reverse complement strand
CAGTAGTTCCTGAGATTAGCCCGTTCAAACAATCAAACAAACAAACTCTTCAGCTTTATATATTAGTATAAGATAAATAAAGAACATGTCAGCACTCCAGAAACCCATGTACAGATTTGTTGATATTCGTTCTGTTACAGTCAACTTACGTCCTTCCTGTAAGTTTGTTTCGGTTTCAATTCGCGTGTATTCTAGAATTCTCTCGACACTGGTGAGTTGGGCGATGAATTCCACCAACATGCGGGCTCCGTGCTGCAACATGGCCGTCAACACGTTGCTCTGGGTTACGGCCAGCCCCACGCTGCCTACCGCGATCGCATCGCCTGCATACAATAATATTTGTAACTGTATTTGCTCCCTTTTCTATTATCAGTAATGAGAAAGTGCACTATACTGCACTATACCTAAGTGCACCAAAAACTAGGTTCGTGCAAAGTCTCACAATAGTTCCGTTAAACCACGAAGAGTTTCATTAGCCCTAGACAAGTATCTTACCCTAGACAAGTATCACGGCGAACATTGTAAGTAGACGAAATTTATATTTAAATTGTCATTAAATTAAAACTTTTAATATCTACGAGTATTTACGGAAACTACGAGTATTTAGGTATATATAATTATTTTAGTGAAGGTTAACCAATGATGTATGTTACAAACTAAATATAGAGTGTAATTACCACAATATAGGCAGTGCAGTAAATTACAGTACAGCTATTAAGTTTATGAAACAGGCCGTCTCAAGGAAACTTTTCATTACAGACATTTTTCCAATAAGTACCTACGAGTACCGTTAAGTAAGATGGCAGCGATGTTTTATAGTTTCTAGAGAAATATAAAGTATAATTTAGTCTGTTTTTACCTTAATGGATCTTACTCGACGGTAAGGCAGACATTTTTGGACAATTATTTTCATTTAAAATTTCAGTTGTTACGGAAACTTTTGTACTGTAATAAGTGATGTAATAAGTGGTTATCGCTGCTAATGGACATTTGCAACACTAAAGGCATCTAACAACAACGTGATATTACTAAAAAAGAAGCTACAAAACCAGTCAGAATAACTTATTTGTGCTTAATTTACGTGTTTGTCGTCTCATAAAAATACATGCAGCATATTCAAAAAGGTATACTCCTAAGGTTCAACTAATAGCGGTTTTTTAAAAAGTGGGGCAATTGCCGGCTTTTAACCTAATATTTCTCGTACCGAAATTATTTGGTGTGCACCGAACAAGGTGCTTCGAACTATTTATAGACGGATACCGCTTATATTAATCTGTTACTACTGCATAATAGCCTTGCGCAGTTTTGTCGTTATGGCGAACTACGACGCTAACAGCATTGTAACTGCAGAAATATAATGCTGTCTATCTTCGTACATATGTTCTTACACTATACTATAGTTTCAATACTTACCGAATTCAATATACAGGAATACGAAAATAACTGAAGCGAGATAAAAAAGACAGACAATATCCAAATAAAAGCCAAACGTCGATCCTCCACAAATGTAAGAGTTGAAGGCTGACGTGTGTGAGTCCTGAAACAGGGTAACATTTAATGCCCATTTAAATATTTAAATTATGTGCGTATCAGAAATTTATTTCGCTGAAGACAAGGATCGTAAACAAACTTAATACATAATGTATTAATATATAATGATACAAAATGTACTCAAAGGTTTTTTAAACAAAACAGTGAATTTTTTTTGTTTTGTTACAAATAACGTATCCTCCACTAGTATCGGTAACAACTGAAAACTTGTTTGCTTAGTAAATTATATAAAGTTAGAATGAAATTAATAAATTGTAAATTGTACCATGTCCACTTTTTGTATACAACACTGTATACAACAAATATACTAATTCAATCGTCTCCAAACATATGTATATATATATATATATACTTATATGCTTAACTTATGTACTTATGTCATATATATATAATATATATTATATGTAGTTAGATATATATGAAATACTTACCCAACATTAACAACAATACAACGAACAATGTAACATAGAAATATTTACTTTACTCAATCTTAGCAACTGTATTATAATTATAGATAATGGCATCCACTGACCTGAAAGGTATCAAACTCATCGATCAATCTATTTTGAGCGCCTGCAGACCTGATCGTAGCTATTCCGCTAAGGGAGGATGTCACCATCCCAAAAACAGGGCTTTTAGCTGAAATAACAACATTACAAACTCATGAATTATGTTAATACCTTAGTTAATTAATTCTATGTGTGTTTCACGTAAAGACATTAGCCTTTAAATCCATTTGTTACACGAAAATATTAAACTTCAGTAATAAATATTTATTAGAATAAGTTGACAGTTGAATAACAAACGGTAATTACCCACATCGCAATTGCTATCTTATATTTTTTATAATTAAACGTGATTATTTTTAAAACCTAAATTTTCTAAACGCTATGTGAAAATAATTGCTTTTTTCTCGAACACAAACATTATATTCTTTTAACTTATTCGAGGCAATTCAATGTTTTCTTGTGCTCAATAAACGCAAGACAAAATAATAATACATAAATTAATTGTATTTAAAGTGGTGAATACAGCGTAAGCAATTGGCGAAAAACTTGGCGCAACGACTTCGGGCAAATTTCAGGAGGCACTTTGGTTAAAAATGTAAGAACATTAATGTTCGCATTGCGAACGCCGACAAGCCATAAAAAGAACACTGCAGTCCGGAAATAACATGTTCATGTAATGAATTCTAAATAAGTGGGCGCTGTTTACAATGTTACATAATATTTATGAGATGTTAGGTTCAAAGAACGAAAATGTTCTTTAAAAAAAATACCTACAACGCATTGTAGCCTCGTCAATGTCAAAGTAGCAAAATGCATCTCGTAATACTCGTATTTTATAAAATAAAGCCAAAATTGTATAAAACCAGTAACACTAAACAATGTTTGTTTTGTTTTTGCGACAATTTTTTAATACAGACGTTAATATTTTGTTGTATGTATGTACGTATCATAACTAATATACTAATAATAGCTGACACAAACAATTACTTTAATGTACGCAGTATAACATTTATTTTGGTTATGTATCTACGTCAAAAATATCATAATGCTCCGACACCCACGTGGGCCACGTGTACTGCTTACACAATATAATAAGCATAAAACAGTTAATAATTTTACTCACTCACACCCTCCAATCGCTTCACCGATTGAGCAGTTTTTAAATAAATCCTCACAAAGAAGGCGAAAACAATTAAGAGTACTACAGAAGGTATAAGGGTCCAATAGAGAGCAATTGCATTCAACACTAATATAGCCAGTAGTGTACTGTAGATTTGCAAAACGTCCAGCAAAGATCGTGGCAACATCTCGTCGAGGGCACCTATGTCTTTTGTAAAGCGGTTTAGAATTCGACCTAAAAACAAAAAATGTCCCTGCATTGTTGTTGAACATTTGCTCAAAATATGTTTTTTATAATATCATTCATTAATAGCATAATAACATGATGTAAGTTATCAGATCGAGTTAGATTTTAGTATCACCTTTTAATTTTGCAACAAAACAGAGAACTTATTTTAACTCGTATAACTTATTTAAGGAATTCCACACAATCAGGCTTAAAAATAACACACCGCATCTTAATTCTCATGATCTCACACACAATGACAGACCTTTATATAGGATTATTTTAGGTCGAATTATAAATTCTAAATAAGACTTAGCGCATCTTTTATTTATGTTCGATAATGAGAATCTGTCCGTGTACCAACAAAGCGATATTTAAATGGGTAACCGCTAATGGCAAAGTTCCTTAATATTCCATACTTCCAATCGCACGTTTAAGTCCTCAGTTGCCAGTCGTTATCACTAAACAGTCAACATCAAAGCACTTGGGTCAAAATACCAACGGGTAGGTACTGATACAGCGACACATAGCAAGCTTGAAATCGCCTCAGTAACGAGGAGGACGTGTGACTTTCAGTAAGACGCTAACAGATTAAAGCCATTAAATATTGAGATTATTGCATCTATTAATTCTCAATTAGTCAGCGGGAAATACGTAGCAGTTTCCTTAAAATATGAAAATAAATTCCGCAGTAATCTAATAGTTTCCGACACTTGATTTAAATTTTCAGTAAGTACCACTAAGTCAATACAAAATATTACATACCCGATGAACTTGTATCGAAGAATCTCATGATACCCTTTATCATGGTAGAGAACATAAAATTATGTAACTTCTTTGAGGCACCCAAACATAGATTAACGAATGGGATCGATCGTAAGTTGGTGAGAATGATGCACGTGATTATAATGGACCCGTGGATGATCAGATACTGGCCGGTGGTGAACGGGCCCACTTGAACATCTAGACCTGGTTCTACAAATAAGAACATCACATAATATTTTAGAAACATTAAATTCTACATTCAAAAACAAATAAAAAAAAAAACAAAACTTTTAATAAACTAAAAAAGTGAAATTACGGTTCCTAAAATACAAATAATGGTAGGTACAAAACACGAACAGTCTTATGTTACCTCTCTTGAATAAAAAGTAGTGTCAAACATTATTCTAATATCTCAAAAGGTTAAGGCATATGACAAAAGATATATTTGCAATCTATTTTTAAATCATACACATAATATAAAAAGGGTTTTTATACAGCGTATAATAATGCAGTGAAATTTTAGTACAAGGGCTATTTTGTAAGGAAATATATTTTACTCAAACACAATTATTGTATTTTGTATAACTAAAGAGCTTTAGATATATAGCTACGCTTGATCGTTTATGCTGGTAGGTATAGGTAGTGTTCAATTACGAGTGATTCGCGAATAGCTGAAGGCTTACAGTGCGGTTATAACGGAAATGCGGCAACTGCTTTATTATATGACTGCATGCAGTACGCCATTACCATACCTAAATCAGTGCCATCCATCTCTTCCTCGTAAATTGCCATTTGATTTGACCTGTAAAAATTAAAACCAATTTAATTTAATTACCATTACTTAAATCAAAGCCCCATGAGGCTCTTTACAGCGTATAAAAACTTGGTCAGTGAATAATTTACGTGCATTTTGAAAATAAAGTCAAACATTTACTTGAGCTGAAAGATATTTTTATTCGGCCAACTACGAGTGGACTTTAATCTACTTTTCTTTCTTTTTCTTTTATGCATTATCTCAGTAAGAGTTTAAAATTACAGATTTTGATACAGTATACGATGAGTTTAGTGTCAGAAGTTTGAGCATTAAAACGGAAAAACACAATTGATTATCCAAATAGGGCGTTAGTCTCCGCTGTGGCGCCGGTTGGTTATACTGAGTCTTCTAAAATTACCTCTGCTCTCTTTGACATATATGCTACAACATGAGCCACTTGATGATTAGTGGATAGATATCGGCAACCGCAAATGCATCATCCATGAGTTCTCGGCCAAACCATAGAAGAGAAAAGAAAGAAAAAAATACTTGATCTCAAACTCACAGCCGAACACGGCATATGATTTATTGGTTGACCCAATAAAGAATATAAATAAAACTTCTCAACCAATAACGTTTATTTGTTACTTATTAGGTTAGTGTCTGACTTGATATTCCACCAGATATAATGGCGATTTAGTCTTGATTTAAATAATGGGCGTACCAGAAACTAATCCAGTAATCGGCTCCCGCCGCACACGCTGCTGTGAGGAGGATCATGAACAAGGTGATGAATGTACTGTTGCCACCGGCAAAGAAGTACGCAGAGATCACCTCCCACCGCAAATTCCCCGATTGCCTCTCTTCAGCAGCCATTTGCTGCGCTGCAAACTGTTCCGGCTCGTCTTTCTCACCAGCCTTAACGCTGGACATACGTTTTAAGGTTCCTGGGTGGTCCTTATCATCTGATAACTGCAAATCCACTAGTATATTAACATAAATGGAACATTTTCGTACAATAAGTTGCACTGCATGCGTTTACGTAGTTTGCTATTATCGTATTATAATTACGATTTATAATAATGCAATAAAGTCAGCAAATATAAACAGAGTTTGATATCTATTACGTTTTGAAAGCACAAATTTTTAAAAACTGAAATAAACTGTCATAGTCGTAATTAAATAGCTATTTAACAAATCACTTTAGAAACATATAAGGCTCAGAGAATACTTTGTGAAATATTTTTTATTGGAGTTAAACAACTTAACTAATCTAAACTAACTAAAAGAAACAAGAAGAGAGTTGTTACAGTGGTAACATTCTCAGAGGGCACGTAAATCCATCGATTCATGTCGTTATCGTAGACCTCCCTCTCATCTTTACCTCTACTCGAAACGAACTAAAGTAACGTGGAGGAGTTCGCTCTAGGCCTCTACAGTTACAAGAGACACGGACTCAACGACTTCAAACCTCGTGAATTACAGAGGCTCACTAATGACTTGGAGCTAGTAAATATGTAGCTATATGATGTCAATGTGTAACGTAACTAAAATGCCTACAGTCTTATAAATTTAAAAAGTAATTGCGACTTACACCTGATCCGATGCTTTCCGAGTCCTTTTCTTTTCCATCTTGTAACGTTGCGAGCATCGCAGCAAACTCTCGACCCGATGTCACTAGTTCGTTGAATGTACCCACGTTTTCAATACGCCCCTAATAATAAATATCAACTATGAGATTTAAATGCGCGTAATGGAATAATGTATATGTAGTATCATAGTATGTAGTTATGTCTAATACATTGTATGATTAAATATTTCTAATAAAGGTTCATAGCCTGTGTATGATATAATTTATACTTATATAATAGATGATATAGTTATGGTACTGTTGATATATAAATTTCGTTAATAATATACTTATACAGAATATTGAGTAAAGTCAACGTTAATAGGATATTGCACCTGAGGAAAATTAAAACACGTGTCAATTAATTTCAAATACATATATTGTACCACAGAGTGTGTGTCTAAGTGTCGCGAAGTCGAAAATCTACTTTGTGAAATTTTTCGAGCAAATTAATTAATATTAAGACTTATTTATTAGATAGTATTATTTTGATATTTTACATTGCTATTTGAGCTGGTTCTTAATATAATTTCAATTTGTATTTTGCTATTATCAATGGTCAACTGACGGAACGACGCGACGTTTGCTATTTACTCTACTTTATGTAGTGATATTTATTTTTAATATTAGCCATTCAACAGTGCAAACCATCAATGACACACAATTAATCTAACAAGTACCTCGTCATAATTTTATATCTTACCATTACAGAGTCCTTTTATTTCCGTTTGATTCCTGTTATGTTATCTATTCAATTATTGATATTCATACAATAATATCGTTGCAACAATACAAAAATAAAATTAATTTATTTCTAAAATTAACATTACATATTATAAGTCATCACAAAAGTGTAACAATTATATGTATATCTGGACGAAGGAAGATGAAAGAGTTACACATACTGGTATGTTGACGTAAATAAAACAAATGAGGAAAGCCATTCTCATAATAACATACTCAATTCCACCTGATGTTCAACGGTATACTGGAAACCGACAGAACAATCTAATCAAATTTTATTGCCGCCGTTAACGTAACCCTAAAAAAAACATGGCCAACGTCCGCTTCCGGAACCGAATGTAGGTCACATGCTTGGTGTGAACGCTAACAGACTTTAAAAAAAGGAAAAAGTTAATGCCGTGTAATCAAAACA
Organism: Carystus phorcus; assembly: GCA_018248895.1. Classification (NCBI taxonomy): domain Eukaryota; kingdom Metazoa; phylum Arthropoda; class Insecta; order Lepidoptera; family Hesperiidae; genus Carystus; species Carystus phorcus. The sequence goes on along the minus strand of DWJN01002326.1, from coordinate 7,811 downwards.
GCGTACAACTCAAGCTGTTAATATGGTCCAGCGCATGTTGACGAATGCGTGACTAGTTGTCGTTACAAAAAAACATTAATCTTTTTACATGTAAACTAGCAACCCGCCCTCGCTTTCCTTACATTAACAAATGTTCACCGCACCCGCAACGACGTTAGTTTTTTATTTAAAGTAAATAAAAAAAGTGACCAAATTTTTTATTCTTACAAATTTCAGGAATTTAACTAATTAATTACATTGCTTTATAAAAAATACAAACATTTAGTTCTATATTTTTTTAATAAAAATATTCATGGTTATGGGTATAAATTTATCAATCTGGCATAGAACAGAGGTAGATAACATAGCTTCAATCTGCCGATACAAGATAACGAACTATCAATAAGAGTCCCTGACTCTGACATCAACGAACCGTAAAAAACTGTACATGGAAATTTTCCTCACCAGATAAGCATTTTGACCGAAATAGCGAGTTATGTTAGCATAGAAGCGACGGAGGGCGCGTCTGTAGCCAATCTGTTACCGGGACAGGTGCATAGCAATGATATTACAAAGTATTTGATATAAAACTGTAACCTTCTTAACATATTTCGCACTACTCTCGTTAAACACTGCGTTAAATGAATCCGTACAAACCTATCGTATAACGAATGTTGCACAGGAATGTTTGGCTCATTGCTCATGTTATTATGTAGTAAATGTCTTGTGTATTGTCGTAATGTCTATAAAGCTAACTTAATAATGGTCTGACCTCATTCAGTACGACGATAACGTCAGCTGCCTTCAGAAAGTGTATCTGGTGTGTGACAAGGATCCGCGTGCGCCCTCGCAAATACCCGTTGATGCATCCCTGGAACAGCTCTCGGCCGACATTCGCGTCCACCGCTGAAAGTGGGTCATCTAGGAGGTAGATGTCGGCCTGCCACCGAAAAAAATGTTCGAGCACTCCACAAATTAAACGAGTATTTTCAACAGCAACTTACGTCACGACCTTAATATTATTATAATAGGATTTATTTATATCTCCGCTGCTCATTTGTAACGAACGGTAACTGAGATCTAACTTTTTCTGTCATGTTATATAAAAAATCCTTAATGATTGAAATGGATTAATTTAATGGGTCGAAATTATTACATTTAAACGTGTACATAGGCGCGTCTGTTAACATTACTTTTAAAAAACGTGAAACGTCGAAATAGTATTCACATACTATAAGAAGGCTAAGAATCATCCGATTATACCATATATAACATCATAATAACTAACCTTAACATAATGTAATTATTAAAACGTTGTTCTTCAAAACAGTCAATTTGTATCGTAAACGTATCGTAACCAATATTAAACAATCTACTTAGTAAACAAAGTATATTGCGCAGTAATATTAAATGAAATATTATTGACTAAAGCACGTATTTATTAAATTTCTGTAGATACGTTTTCCTGTTTGATTAATTGCATTGTCGGAAAGGAATTTTAGTATATGAGTTAGCGAATGAACAAATAAAAAATCAATTACTTCTCTGTATACAGCTCGAGCCAAATTGATTCTGGCGCGCTGACCCCCGGAGAGCGACACCCCCCGTTCACCCACTATAGTCTGGTCGCTATAAGGGAATTGCTTAAAGTCTTTTGTCAAACAGCATGCTCTGCATACCTAGAACGAAATTCACTTTTAGATACCCAGATAGGTATCTTTACTTGGAAAGCAAATATATTGCAACACAGTAGGTATTCCATTGTTAAATTTAACAATAAATTGCAGAGTTTCCACTTTGTGTATACTTGCGATCTTATAACGGGTTTAGGTTTTATAAAAATTACAAAAAGCCCTTGCTACTACAACAATTTCCATGTTGGATCATAAAAAGGTTTTAAATAATACTACATACATATACTATGTATATGAAATCTCCGGTCGAAATTCATTACGCCAAATGATCCCGAAAATCATCGAAATACAAAGTATCTAAACACTCTTTTTTGTATTAATATATTATATATATAAATATTAATTGTCAAACTACTTATCTACTACTATATTGTAATCGGGTTTTACAGTTAGGTAGAGTAACACCGAGGTTGCATTATTATAATATTTATATGGATCTATTTCATACATTTTTTTGTTATGTCACATTAAGAACATCAAGGCATCACTACTGCGTTGTCTGCCAAGAAAAAAAATCAGAAAAAAGAATGCAAGATAGTCCTGGCTCTCAAGCCCCAAGCCGGAACACGACGAATCGTTGGGCGGCTGACTCAAATAAGATGGTAGCTAGCCAAGCAGGTTTTATGGAAAAAATATTAATAATAATAAATATAAAGGACTTAATAAAGAAAATTCTATTTCATAATGCTTGTGTGTGTCACAGTGTATGTCCGCCATGGACTCCCTAAACTACTTAACCTATGTTAATCAAATTTTGCATACCGTGTGCAGTTTGATCCAATATATTACAAATGATTAGTTCCGTAAGATTCTATTAATAGCAGTGTAAATTAATTAATTGTCTAAATTGAGTATGTAAACCTTAGTCACAGCAACGCGTGGCCGGGTCTGCTAGTAAATAAATAAATTAGACCATCAGGCATATTTCATTACCAACACGATACAACATATTTCAAGTGCAAAAAAATATCAATATCATACCCTTTTGTACTTATCGGGGTCGTAGGGCAAGCCAAACAAAATATTTTCCCGAACTGTGCTCGGAAACAGCCACGCCTCTTGGCACGCGTAGGAGATATTCCCGTTTACTGAAACAGTGCCAGTAGCCGGCGGCAACTCCTTCAGCATCAGTTGGAGAATAGACGACTGCAAGTAATAAACATTATAAATATCCCGATGTTCGTTGCGATATTATAACGAAAAATATTAAGAACATACAACGACGCAGCCTCTTGCCATAAAACTGTCCGTGGTTGAACGTCAAATGCGCATGAAACTTGCGAATAAGTAAAATTAACAGATTTTGGATAGAAAAAATATTCAAATTTACTCAAAAGGCATTAAAATAGATGAATGATCTAACCCCATAAAAAGTCATTTATTATCATCAGTTTGCCAAAATTGTTCAAATATTTATTTCCACAAGCAAATGCAAAGCACTTAATGAAATATTGCATAATGAATGATCGATACATTCATCATTATTTAAAAAGAAAATATACGAAATATAATTAACTTAATTGTGCATAGACTCTTTAGTCTGTGTTTATCAAACATTGAACTTTTCGTTATCATTATTATAATGATACCTAATAAAATACTCATAATAATATTGAGGTCAATTCTGAAATCTTTTAATAATATCAAAAATGGTCTACAATGAGTTCATACTCCATACATGGATCCAAACGCTTTGTGAAAAAACTGTTTAATTCCGACATAAATGTATAACACATGTTTTTGTAAGTTTTAAGTCTTTTCGAACTTTATGCAAAACAGATAAGTGATTTTTTTCCGAATAAAGCAAAAGTTGCACAAAGTGAAGTCATTTCCAATGCAAATTAATAATAATAATAAAATAATAATAACTAACGCTCAAAGCCGTACACTAAAATTCCTTATATTATGGGTATCTACTATGGACTTTTATTTGGAAATTTGAACTCATCTTCATCATCGAATGTCTGCCTCGCTGGGAATCGAACTCAGAGCTCTTGGAACGGCGGTCCGGCGTAGTAACCAATACTCCACCCAGGTAGTCATAATTTCTAACGGTCATCATGAAAGCATACATGCATTGAAAGTATGCATGCTGACATTCGTAGATTATTTAAAACTTGCACGTACAATATATAGAAATGTCCGCCTTACTACAGGGCACGACTCTCTCGTCATTGATTAAGGAGGCCTAGAGTATGCACCAATAGCGATAGGTGGATGGATTGGCAGCCAAACGAAGTGTCGGGAGTTTTCATACCACCCGAAGCCCTCCGATGTAGCTTAACGACCGCTATCTACGATAACGTCAAGTACCGATGATTAACCGTTCCCTCCAAAACATGGACATGCTCAAGAAATTTTTGCTAATAGCGGTCACCCACCCAGGCACCGACCGCGCCCGTAGTTCCTAACTCGGTCGATTACTGAGGACCGCCACGAATCGCCGGCCTATGAGCGCTTCGCGTAATGGTGAGTTATGGGTCAGACAGGCTTCATGGAAAGATGTCAGTAGTAACATAAATAATTAAAATCCTTACACGAAGGTCTACCACTAAGCAGTAGTTACCGGCTTCAGCCACCTCTTACGACACCCTAGTCTACCAGCAGTCGATGGGGTCAATAAACTAGGCCGCTCCAATACGTACAAATATTAGTTGAAACTAATTTGTATAAAAGTTATTTTTGCTAATAAACAAATACCCATTTATAAAATTCATCAAGAAAACGTTTACCGGCAGTAAATTGTAGGAATGCATAACTATGAAATACGGAGAGCTTAACAAAGCTTTGTACAAGCGAAGCTGGCGAAAGCTACTAATTAGCGAGCTTACCTACACGAAATCGTAGTCAACTATGCCAATTAGGTCAATCGGATTATACGACGTCAGAATTTACGTCAACTAAACATATTTTACATACCTAACAATAACCCTTCAAACAAATAAGACTCAAAATAAATATTTTTAGTGATTATTTATTTTACGGAGTAAATATACATATGTATAGAATTTGGAAGTAAGGACGACACAATAAATATTTTAAAACAGGTTAGCGGACTTCTGTTTGTTAGTTGTTTGCGCAACCCGAAAACAAGTTTTATGAAAAGATTTGTACTTACAATTTTGTTATGTAAGCAAATAAATATGCTTTCGAGAATTAAGTACAATTTAGCTACCTATTATTTCTATAACTTTTTGGTAAACATAGTTTTGTCTAACACTTTATAGCTTAACCTTAAGTTTTTCTCAAAGCATAAACTTTAAAAAATATACAAATAAATAGCTAATAACCGATTAATCGGTCAGTCACCGTGGGCCATAGACTTCAGTAAGAGTAAAGGCTACAAAGAGAGGAAAAAACACAAAAGGAAATATTACGTCATTAATTGCGCCCACAACACGTAATAATATTTTACGGTTGATTTTTCTTTATTCACGATAAGTTAATAACCGTATTATACACCAACGAATCCTACTTTATTTTCAATAAATACACTTTATATATACTACATAAAGTATAATTATGTCTATTCAACTACTTTATTTATAATAATTTTATACTTTCATTTCTGTCAAAAAAGTTGGTAACCCTAAAAACACCACTAATGACCTTAGCTACAATTCTTATTACTACAAGTTACTAATATGCAAAATAAACTTAGTAAATGCCTATTCTCTTTTAAAGGCTCATACACAAAAACTCGGTGGCGAAAACGGAGTTCCTTCACGATTCACATAATGAATAACGATACAAACCACACCGCCCGTACCGGTGGAATATATTTACCAAAAACTAAACAAAAAAGAAAAAACCGCCTTCGTAAAGATAAAATTATTTGATGAGGAAACTGTTCACGAAGTAGGTGTCCTTGGTCTAATCAATTAAAGAAACTGGAACCGACTTTATCGCGTATTATTGGTTGACGACAAATTAGTGTATCTTCAGTACTTTATATCCAGAAGTCTTACAATTTACTAGGCTTAGAGGGTATTCCAGGACGTTGCTACATCCAAGTTGCTTGAAAATATCGGTACACAACCCAAATATTCACTGACTTTTGAAACACAGAATCGCCAAGGAATCCACGTATCGTGCCGTTATTGATGACTTCGGTTGATCTCTTGAGACAGTCACAATGCGTCGGGTTATGGCAATTAAAAATATAGATATAAAATCCTGACCTACAAATATATGTCACCAGCTTAACAAAGCGCAGATATTTATTTTATTATTCCTTGGATATTTTCATATTTCCATATAAACTAGCCAAACTAAACACGGAGATGGCCGTGAGTTATAAACAGACGCACTGTAGCTACCTATATACGGGTATAATATACGACGCCAGCGTTTAATTAACTATGCATGTAACTTTATACACTAACTTTGCCAGAGCCCACCGCTCCGATGATCGCGCAGAGCTTGCCTTTGCGTATGCGTAACGAGATATTCCTCAGCGCCAACATATCTGGGTCACCGCTCCAGGACGCCGACACGTCCGTTATTTGGATCGCTGAATCGCCCGGGTGCGATATGCTTCTGCGAAACTGCCTGCTAAACGGTATACCTGTACCAAAAAAAATGCTTAAAACACCATTAATAATGCATTATTCCAAATCCTGGCCAAAACAAGTTAGACTCGTTAAAAATACTGTTCAGGTATCCAGAAAGAAGACATTATTTAAAATATGACGCTAGTAAAATAAACAGAAAAAATATAAATCTTCTTGTACCTTAATTAATACGGGGACGGAGAGATTCAGTATAATTAGTTTCCTATCAACTTTTTCTCGCAATCAATCGTATACGTCACCTACCATTATTGTAGCCGTTGCTAACTAGCTCAGACTTCTGGTGATATGAGAGCGGTCGCACCGAGTTCCTCTTCTCGCTCTTTTCTTGTTCCCTGAAACTGCTTGTGACATTGCGAAATAGAGTGGACGACGGCGCCACTGGACTCGCCACGATGTCGGTTCTGTCCTCTATAAATATAAAATAAAAAATATTCAACTTGGCACAGAACAAGAACTTCATGCCAACGACTCGTTGTCTTTAATACGCCAAACTTATTACGAACAGATTTCTTGGTCTCAGTTTTTGTATTGTGCATGAAATATCGTGTTGCATAATCTCCAGATTGAATCGCTTTGTTTATCGTTACTGTAAAATCTTACAGAATTTAATTTGTTTTATGTCTTATCTTTATTGATGTGTAGTGTTTCTTTATGTCTATATGGTACTTGTAACCAGTAAACGTTAACACACGTAGATACTTACATGCGGCGGTGGATTAGTTTCGTTTATTCAGCGATAGTGTACTGTGTACTTACATAATATTGTTACAGACGTAATTAGGGCCATTATTATTATTACATAAGCAATTAGTAAGTATATTAAAGTTTATGTAACTGCTGAACGTCTTGACCTTATGTTGTTACAAAATATAAGCTAATCTTAAATTAAAGATTAATGATTTCGTGATTTAACATTTCCTGTTACAAATTGAAATCAATAATGAGTCTGCCAAGAGTTCATAAAATTTGTCGGAAGTATTATCATCAATTTATGATGATTTAGTAAATTTCATTATTTATATATTATTTTAACGAAAGAAAGTATTATATTAGTATGAATAAAACTGGTGATAAAAAAAATACATTATAAACCTCATCAATATATCTAACATAATATAGTTTCTTAATCAACAAAATTAAAACCAAAATCTTAAAGATACACGAATAGATAAAGAGGCAGTACCTAAAGAAAGAAATTCTTGGACCCTTTTCAAAGACACGATTAACTCAGCCGTGAACACGATAGCCAAGGGGAGCACTAGAGTCAAGTTAACTTGAGCTGCGTTGATGAATTGTTGTAATGGATATATCTGAAAACATCATCGTTTATGTAATTGGTGGCAAATGGATACCGTACTGTGAATGAAACATCTTAATATGTCATGGACGATCGTAAGAAGAAGGATGTTACTTGATTAGGTGTATCAAAAACTTACCACCACGCATAAACAATAAAAAATGTTATTAGGTTATGAAACCTTGTAACACTGATAAGGTGATTCTGTCTGCAAACGTAAATAATCATACTTTGGATTTAGGTTAGGTTAGGTTAATGTTATCCGCG
>DWJN01002325.1:0-15521 GCA_018248895.1 Carystus phorcus | reverse complement strand
GTCAGCACAGAATATGTATGTTATTTCCAGGCCCAACGACCGACGTGTTTCAGTGACTGTAGAAACAGGCCCCTATGCTTTGCGGTCGGGCTTCACTTATGTCATTAATATTATAACTAATATTATTTATTATTTCTCCATGAAGCGAGCTTGGTTAGGGTTGCTACCGCCGTCTGAAGTCAGTCGCTAGATTATGCGTCTCCGGGCCTGACGACTAGCACTTTTTCTTTGATGTCACTAATGTCTTTGGGAGACAATACCTACAAACATGTGGTGCAGCTACTCGTTTGAAGGCTAGGTAAAAAACAAAAGCGTTAAATTTGCAACCGTGGCATTAATTATGAGAATACTCTCAGACCATTTTCTCTGTAATTTATTTAATCATATTATTTTTTGAACAGCTTTTCAATACCTTTATTACCATTGTTACAAGCTGGCATAACGGTACGACTTCGCGGTCACATACAAGTGAAGGGGAATCCATACTATTGTTGGACAGATAGTATATCTCTATCTGTACTAATAATAAAACTAAGACCAAAACACTTATCTGTCTGTCTACGCAGGCACCATGCCGAATGTACAAAACAAATATACATAGATGAGACTTGTCATGTTTGTAGGTTTTATCTTTTTTTAATCAATACTTTGAAATACAGTAGCTTCTATCCGCGTCGGTATCCGAATGGCTTATCAAAATCTTGTTAAATTTACAGACGCATTAATTTAGAAGAAATCAATTCGAGTTTCTGAAACGTTGACTATAGGATAATAATAATAAAACAAACCGCATTTGACATACTATTCAAAAGTAGATTTAATAGCTCTGATTAGATTTGATAGCTCTGTTTAACTGACAAACCTAATGTAATCATTTGTTGGTTCATTATTGTGTTTCGACCGGTAGTCTTTCAAAATACGTTTACTAACAATCAAATCAACCACGAATTTAATGTACGTATTATCAACACTATGTAGAGTCTAAGTAGAATATTTATAAGTATTTGTAAATATTACTACGTCCCGAAGCATTCGCCAGGGTCAATACTCGCAAATAAACTCGGTGCTCAAGGAAGAGATTAAGTCGTATTATCATTGCGCGTGAGGTGAAGCGCTTTGAGATGCTGTATCGATGTATCGAACACGTTTATAACCTATCCTAGAATGTATTGCGTTTATATAATTAAAGCCTTGCGGAGTCTCGACAGCTGTCGTTTTAACTGCCGCCGTTTTTCACTCCACCATCTGTTTGGATAACTTATTCTGTGTTATTGTTAATAAGTAAATGATAAATTTGATCAGTTCCCTCTTAGCAAATAACTCGAAATCCGGACCAAAATTTAACAAAAGGATCACTTCAAACTAGTGTTGAAATAAAACTCCACTGATTATTCCAATTATATTTTTACGTATTAAAGTTATATTTCAATTTAAAATACTTTACCGCCGCATTTTGTGCAACGTCCGCGCATATCCATCCAGATGTCGCGTTGGCCGCAATGTCAAAATAGTCATTACAACTACTTTTAATATTTAGTTATTATATATTTAAGTAATTTAACACTATATTACGGGAGTATACATACATGTACAGATACAAATACCACTAAACCACCTTTTTCCACAATATTTTTTCCACCAGTTTGAAACGTAAGTAGCATAAATAGGTACTATACGTCTTATACAACACGTACTTTGAGACCATAATTTAAAAGAGGTATTTAAGTTACGATCTCGTGTATTCATTTGACTTGTGTATTGACATTCGTATCATTAATCAAACAAATTAGTAAATCAAACAAAGTAGAATTAGTGGGTAATTCAATAGTTAGTCGAATATTGTACACTCGAGTTAACAACAAAGTTATGACTACTTGACGTAGAGATCATGGCATGACAAAAATGTTTTCTGTCTTGTGACGTTTTATCAACTCGCAAATTGAGACCTTACTGCTATACCGCTATGGTACAAAATATATATCAACACGTAGCTCACATATTGATTCTATATACAAACCAAAATAGGAAAATCCTGCCCTTGAATGAATGTGGTTCTGTTATTGCTCCATTGCTGAGCTCACGATTTCCAATAACTAGGAAGTAGATAAAGAGAAGCAGGTTAGCAAAATGTTTTATTGTAGGCTCCACATACACCACCGCACTAATGTTTCCACCTTGATAGAACTCCACTACAAACAATGACAATCTTAGACGTTCGCGCCACAAAAAAAAGGCTTTTTTCGATTGTGTAAAACATACCATGGAAGAACGCCAGTTGTCCAGGTGGTGTTGGAGAAACCAGGTTTTGTATCGTGCTGAGCGGTGACGAATATTCACCGCAGGTATTAAATCAAACAGTTAAACAGAACATTTCCCATTTGGTCATGCATTCGTTTCCAGTAATCACGTATATTAAAAAAAAACTAAAGATCGGTTCAATTTTCTCAAGCAATCAACAAAAATAGAGCTATTAACACAATTGGCGTTTCATCACTGTCACTTTACAATTGCTCAACGATCAGATATACTCTTTAATCAAGTTTATGGTCTCGATTCCTACTGTGTAAAACGTTTATTTAATTCAACAATGTTATATCCATCATTGTTAAATTATTCGAGTAAAAATGTTGTAAGAGGATTAATGTAATGAAACTTACGTCACCATGTCGGACCGCAGTTCAAACGGTCCTGAGGTTACATTCCCAGCGAGGCCGAAATTTGAATGATGAGAATGAATTTCTATTTTCGGTCTAGGTGTGAGTGTAATTTTCTTTCTGTGTTGGCCATGTCAACGATACGGGGTATCCTAGTGTGGGGCTAAGAGTGTGTGGCATTATTTGTTAATATAATAATTTATTCAGAACAGTTATAAACTATTTTTATTTTTACCACAGTACAATTAACAGTAAGTAAAAATTTTGCTAAAATCTAGACAATAACCTAAAAATAAGTTTCGAACGTTTTGTATGACATAAAAATTGAGCAGTACAACAATACACAGCACACACACAGTCTTTCAAATTCCAAAGCCACATTACAAAGTTATATGCAAGTAATGAAATACGTAATTCGATTTAATATTTCAATATATCTCGCTTAACATAATTTACATTTCGATAAACTTCCTTGGCAAGGCCGCTTATTCGTACATATAAAAGTAATGCTACTAGCATATACTATTATGATATCACAGTTTTAAGTCCATTTTTATACAACTTTAAATATTTATGAAGCTTTATCTTTCAGGGGCAAAGTTTCATCGTCATAATCTATCCTGCCTAACAGTACTGGTTCTGCGCTTTTATCTTCTAATTTATCATCTTTGTATGGTAGTTCACGCTTTTCTAACTCTTCAGCTAGCCGCATGAAGAGATGTCTGTAAAAAAATATTATAAAATTGTAGTTAACCATCGTACCATTACGGAGTTCCTTTAAAAATATATCTATCATATTCATTATATCACGCTGTCCAAATATTTATCATTAACTATGGATTAGCAGAATTCAGTCAAATTATAAAGGTTTTGGAAAACTCATAAAATATGAAAAATGAAAATTTTCTGACAAAGATTTTCTTACTGAAGAAAGCCTTCTTTGGTAGGAAATTCAATTTCTGAGGCCTGTAAACCGTTCTTAAGAGTTTTCTGTAAAGCTCGTTAAAAATGTGTAAAATTTGCTTACTTAAAATTGACAAGAATCATTTACCGCCTTAACTTCTAACAATTTAAGAGTTTACATAATTATAAGTAGCTTAATGATCTAAAACAATACTTACTGAAATACCACGGACTTCATATTTTTCGCCAAGTAATACAAAAAGAGCCAGTCGCCAAACTGGCAGCCATTAATGACTTGGATAACGTTGTACGGGTTGAACTTGTTGCCGCTAGCTTGCCGGAACACGAACTGGTTGAACCACAAGGACCGACGATACAGGAAGAATGACAGGAACCTCCAGATAACGGCTGAAATTATAATTTTAATACTTTTATCTAGCTGCAGAATATGGCGAGCCTCGAAGTTAATAATATCTCCCAAATGTGTCACACAAAAATATTACCTTGGGCGCAAGGGTACGAAGTCAAATTTCTCTGGATTCTTAATATTACTTGTTACCATCTCAGAACGAACAAGGAGACTAACTCATCACAGACTCTTTATCAACCCAACGAAAATCCATAAAACATAATGATTAAATCTAAAAGTCATCATTCAGATACATAAGTTTGGATTGAGTTGGTTTGAAATAAAAAAATAGGTATGTCGTAACTTATTATTGGTTTTAGCCGTAAAATAATAAAAAAAAGGTAAAGTTCTCACCAAGAAGGGAAACAATGAATAGGAAGAGAAGCCAGAACCAAAGTATGGTATAAATTTTTTCATGAATAATGTTGAGCGCCATCACACAAAGAGCATCGTGCTGCTGAATGGATCCACTGGGACCGTATTTGTGAAAGAGGCACTTTGTCACCTGAAAGCAATATCAAATTAAAAAAAATAATGAGATTTACATCTTAATACAAACATACAATAAATAAACATACGATAACAACTAAGGCGTAAGACATTTTAACTGAACTAAGTATAAAATGTTAATAGAAAAATTGTATTGACAAAATACATAATTTTTAAATTTTCTCCAGTATTAATATGTGGCGATTATTCTACAGTTTGCATCAATAAGCCGGAAGAAATATCAAATGGTATCATAATATTTTAAAAGTACCTTAGGAAAAATAGTCTCCAACGGATCAGCAATTTTCTCCCAATTATTAGAGTTCATAACCTGAGGCCCGAGGGATATAAAATGACCATTAAGGAATGTGTCTATTAACCATATTTGCAGCATTACGTGCACGAGGTTGACCACCTCCATAGCAACCAACCAAGTGGACCAAGTTCGAGTTACTCGTAACCTGAAAAAAACAATCGAGCAATTTTTTAGATATTATCATTGAAATCCATGTCAGGAGAATCTTAAAAATAGTCCTTTTGGTTATAAGTAAATAAGCACTGTACAGCATACCTGAGTAGGATATCATTCCTGATAAGATCAACCCGCCTCTCCAAATTATCTTTAGAAGGAATCATAGCCGCACCACATTGCACGTTCTCGTCTGACTGCAAGGAGAGACCAGCATATTGCAGGCCATCTACTAGAGCTTTTACACGTCCACCTATTGAAAAAACACAATTTAACATAAAAAGCCAAACCTTTGTAGAGTGGAGTCTCAAAGGACTTCTGGTAATCATTACAGCCTCAGAATTCACCCAATCATATCATTTCGCTTAAGACCACAGTTATTATAATTTTCGGATATAAATCTTTATAACTGCCTGATTATGGTCAATATGCATAAGCGTATGCTGTAGATATATGCTCATAGCCTGGCGGCTCGCTCCTCAGTGATCGACAAAACTGCGGGTGTGATCGGTGCCTGGATGGGTGACCGCTAAAAGCAATGAGTTTTTGAACGTGTCTGTGCTTCGGGGGGCACGTTAAGACGTCGGTCCCAGTTGTCATCATAAATAGCAGTAATCAACCCATATCGGAGGCATTCGGGCGACATAAAAACTTCCGACACTTGGGTTTGCCACTAACCCCTCCACCACATTCGCACTGAAGCAGCATCATGGAGTAAGCTCTAAACTTCCTCAGTGATGAGGACTCGTGCTGAGCAGTAAGTTGGATAGAAGGAAAATGCATAAGTGCACATCTTATGGTAAATGTTGTTGAACTGGAATAGCACAAGAATCGCCAAAGTATCGTCGGCCCTCGAGGAAAGTACTTTTTACGCCTTTAAGGTAACATATCATAATGCACCGATAAATAATTCCAAACAAAACATACTTCTTCTGTGCAGAAGGTTATAAAGTAATTTAAATTGAAGATCTGACCCTGCAACACCTCACATAAGATATCTAAATGGTAATTACTCATTATTTTATTTGACTGAAATCCATAAAACCTGCATATTACTAGTCCTCGGCTGTAAAGTTTTATTATAAACGATAAATCTTCTACAAAAGCGAACCATGACACAAAATAGCAGACTGGGATTCATAAAATGAAGTCACACGCATTGTTCATGAAAATACCTGTCGGGACAATCATAGCTACAGTAATTGTTTTAACCTGAATTGTTTTGATAAGATAATAGAACTGTGACGGATTTTACCACTAAGTATATCGAAAGATGACTGACACTTTATAATTATAAGGCGTGACTTAAATAAAAATACTACTGTTTTCTTAATACTTCGTTAAGATAATTCAGTTGTTAATACACTTATTCGTTCTGTTCAATCATCAGCGCCACCGAAAAGTTACGTAAATATAATAAACCACTCTTAGTTAGCCCTTATCAAGTTAAGAAAATTGTTTGTATGAGATTCATGATAATATACCTAAGTACATGTTTAGTTATTATTAGTAGCGTAATGTAATTCATCACGAACAACTATAATCAACTACTTAACTTGTGACACATGAGTTGATGGTGTATTTATAACCAGTTCCACAAAGTCAAATTTAAATTATTTAGCCAATTATAAATACCTACATTTATAAATACATAGAACGTCAAATATTTTGCATCGACCACCGTTTCAGAAAGGATCAATTCCTTATAAAGAGAAGAAATTGCGAAAGAACTAGTGACGACCATATTACGTATTGGTTCGAAGGGTCCAGCTAGGGTAAAGTTTTAATTCCTAGTGAGGCAGAAATTTCAATGATGAGAATATTTTTGGTCTCAGTTTGGATGCGTGTGCCTTACCACCGATAAAATTTGTCAACTCTGTTTAACTGATAAATTAGCAAATCAAATGACACATTTCATGTTTGATAGATAAAGGCATTGTCCTAGATGAGCGACATGAGACGACGCGACGCGAAGCGATGTAATGCGACACAGGACGACCATATTAGCAATGACACTGATTAAGGCAACAACGTGTCCTACGAAAGCATGCAACGACTATTCGATATTTTCGCCTCGACGTCGGGTCGAATCGCGTCGCATTGTCGCGTTTGTCTTTCACCTAGGACAACGGGTAACCAACCTTACCCCCTAGAATTTATTTTTCATTGATCAGCCTTTCAGATAGCGAAGCTTAGTGTTGTCTAAAATTTATTTTTCATTGATCAGCCTTTCAGATACCGACGCTTGGTGTTGTTTATGGCACCGACGAGAGTATTTTAGTTTGGAGCTATGAGTATGTAGTGTTATAAGTAAATAAATATCAATATATTTATCTCGCTCTATCGTACATCATTATCCCTTCTGCCTTCCCAATATTCCTGCCACTACACAAGTGTGTTGGATAGCCTGCACCATGTCACGTTCACCAGTGATTGCTGCGTTGCTCTTGACATCAGTAATCGTATTTATTGATGCACAATGTAGATTAAAATAACATAATGTAGAAACACTTGAATCTGTCTAGCCGGCTCATATCCTGAATAATGATATAATGCATTTAAAGTTAGAACAAGAAAACTATAGATAGGACTCAGTAAGTAAATTAGGAATTAACTTTCAATCATTGTTGAAATGTGAATGTGAAGTCTGAATTCAATGCCTGCAGTTACTAAATTATGTCGTGAAAAACATGGCTTAAAGTAGCTTTGTATTAGGCTATTAGGGCTTGCTATGTTGTTTAACGGTCGTGTAATGATTCAATTCAAATTATGACTATTAAAAACATAAAATATTTGCTGAAATTAAATGACAATAATAATAATATCACTTCTACCAAAATTGACAAATCTGGGATATTTATATCAGTGAAGTAATTCAATAAATATTTGAAAATATATTATCTCTATCAACGAATATAAAATTATTAAATTATAATATATGAATGTTGCTTTATATGCAAACTATCTAAGGATGGCTTACTTACTTATAATTAATTTAGTTCTTTTAAATTTCAATTATTATGTAACATATGTACCTAAATAATGCGCATGCAAAGCTTTATGACGTTATTTGAATGTGACATTATATTAAAAATTGATAGGATCAACTAACTAATTTATCAGACTATATCGACGCAATCAATCCTTTTAATCTATTTATGGTTGCAACGTAAAACAGACAAGCGGATAGCAAGAGCTATATAAATTTCAATACTAAGAATATGCGATAGTGTAAACCACCGTTTCCCAAATTGTAAACAACAACTCAGTATTGTCCCAAAGCTTAATAACTGGTAACAATTAACCAATGTTATGATACGAATTTTGTTCCTTAAATCAATATATTGATGTACCTATACGCTACTACCAAATATTCACTAGTAGGTACTTAAATACGCACTTAAAAAGTAAGCTTGGTTTTCCCAATGAGAAAACTGGTTAAAAATAACCAGACCAGATTAAAGGAAATCTAATACCAACAGATTCAGTAGATGCTATTGTACATAAAAAAAATACTTTTTCTATTAGATCAAACTGTGAATAGAAACCATTCTCGAGCCTATTTAAACACACCAAATGTAAATCCAACCGTTTAAGAGGAGTTCATTGTATATCGTCACATCACACAATCTTAGTTTAAAGTTAATTGTCCAATCAATAGTCTTATGACTTATTCTAATAATTCCTTAAGATCTTCCTTTTAAGAACTTAGTTCCTAAAGATTTACGAAGAACAGATTACAGGGCGAAAATTAGTGGACAGACTGAAGGTAACATAGTTACATTAAGAGCACAAAGGTGTGTACGTATATGTGTGTGCGTGTGTATGTTCCTTTGTATATGGACTATGGTATACTGAAATGCTGTCAATTATTATACAATATTACATATTACAAGTATATTACTGGCGATAAAACGCTTTATAAATCACCAAGTTACTTCCATTGTGCTATTGTTAATTCGACAAGCTTACTTACCTCGTTCTCAACTGTGCCGTTTAATGATTCTTATCACTTTTAAAAACTTATTAAGTACTGATCGAATGTTGATAAATATGACACGTTAAAATAAAACAAACTATGTAACTAGTGCGATACCTACAAGTTATAAGAATATCTCAATTATTATAACTCTGATTCTTCTGACTTATATTTTTCTAATTTACACAGGGTTCACTCTAAAAGTCTTAGATTTTATGTTATTCTGCGGGGAATTCATGAACTAACCGATGCCTATGAGAGCTCACACAAGTATGTGTCTGTTCTCACATGTATATGTTCTCAGAGGATTTAATGTATTTACTTCACTGTAAAAGTTGTTACTTTAAGGAGATGCGTACTAATTCTTACAGTAAACCCGGATCGAGCAATAAAGTCTTTGATTTTTGTATGTACCATGATTCCAAGGCAATTCTTCCAAACTTGCTAACGGCATAAGGTTGTTAACTAGTTATTGAACTGACCTTCTTTCTTCTTCCAGATGTAATGAGGCATGTAGAAACATATGGACTGTATGAAGAGCACGAAAGGCACCCATTGGTAGTAGGTGTGATGAAGCGTCTTGTCAGAATCGGCCATAGGACCCACCCCAGGATGAGGCAAGAACCCAGCTTGAAGTAAGCTCTCGTTGTAATGTCTCACCTTTAAAATGTTAAGATACTAACGTAAATTTTAACGAACTTTTATATCCGAACAGATCGAGATAAGAGTTTTTTTTATAACAACGGCCGCTTTGGGAATCCCTGTCTCTCCGGCTTTAAGATTCTCTGCATTAACTGTGTCATGCATAATTTAAAAAATCGCAGTATTAAATACCAAATAAATTATTTATGTATCACTTGTAAGTATCTGTTTATCCGAAGTTCCTATGACAGGGTTACGACCAGATTGGCAACTACATTTAGCAAGCAAAATCACTTCCATTGACTCTGTTACCGGGTATTTATTAAAATGTGTAACCTCTTAAAATGGTATTAACACCTAATTCTATCCACCAGTCTAAAAAAAGTTTGATAGTCAAATGATAAAATAACTCACGATGGTGAACGTTGCCATGAAGAAGCAGTAGGTTTGTATGACGTGGTCGGGCACTCCCTGGTCCGATATGCACTTGATGTGCTCCCCGAAGTATTCCCTCGCGCAGACAAGAATCACGAACCCCAACAGCACCGTCACCGTAATCTGGTAATGCAGCTTGAAGGCGAAGTTCTCTATCGTGACCTTCGTGTGGTTGAACCGCATACGCGGCGTCAAAGTGTTCAACGTCGCGACCAACATTTTGGTATTTTATTAGACTCGTAAATTTTCCCAATACTCAGCTCATTTGACTCGGTTGAAGCAGAAACTGTGAGTGAAAATGCGGTAATTAAATATAGAAACGGTTAAAATAAAGTATTAGAAAGTAGGTTAATTAATATCTTATTTGAACAACACTTATATTAATCAAATATTATTTCTTTAACAAACGTCGCTTTCACTTTTATTATAGTTATATAGTTTGTTTCAGCCTGAACTCTTGAATTGACGAAGATATATTTATATTTATTAGTAACGTTTAAAATAAATATGTTAAAAAATTTCTTTCTCTTTAATTTCTTTTAATTGTAAACAGTTCTTATAATAAGACAACTTTTGATAAGTTACTGAAATACTACAAAACTGGACTCATTATCCCTGTAATGCAGAATTTCAAGAAATTCAAGCGCTTAATCAACAACCACTCACCTGCAATTGATCTTATCACTTATACTAAATGTTTAAAATCAATTAAACAAAGACACGCAACGTGCAGCCCGCACTTGGCTCTGTGACTGAATATGTCAGACCTATCGTAAGATACTGATAAGATATACCAGAGTGATGATAAAAAAATCTACAACAATTCGTCACATTTTCGTTAAGACCGTCTTTCGTAACTTATGGAAAAACGTAACGTAAAAATATTTTCTGAACTAGTTTACGAATTCACATTTACGATTTTACATTAATTAATTTCACGTAAACACTTAACATAGACATTTACACAAAACTTACTACTACGTATGCATTGCTTATTTGAAAAGGAAATTCCTTCCAGTCAACCTGGTATTTAAATACTTGTGGGGGTGATAAAATATGACTAAGAAAACACAATAATGGCACGTCACCGTTTGTGGTTTAAACTTTAAATAATTATTGTCTCCAAAACAGTACAAGAATATCTACGAATTAAATTAAAACGAAGGACTGTGTAACAAAATACATCTTGCCAACATAATATTAATCAGAAAAAGAATAGAACCAAGTAAGCAGTTTTCCTAAGTGTTATGAAAAAGTAAATAATTGTCAAAAGGTAATATAATTCAAAAACTAAGGAAACTATTATAAACACCAAAACAACTTACATAGAAGACATTTAACGGTATGGACTATGAAATAATCTGAGAATATGGAATAATTCTCAAATCCTATAGGAGGAATATTTGATACGATAGAAAAAAAACTGAATTAGAAACATGGAATATAAATCATAAAATGGATGTGGGAAGTAATTTAGACATACAGCTTAAAATATGTTTGGATGTACTAGCGGGCTTATCGGTCAAGTCCTTAATAGGCACCAGCTAAGGATAATTAAATAGTGCCATAACTATAGATATTTCATATACATAATTGAATGTGGCTCAATAAAGGAACCCAGAAATTACGCAAGGGTACATGTTGTAGCATTTTTGATAACCATTTATATTTGTCCTCATTATAGGAACCCATAAGATGCGCAAGGGCGCATTCTGTAGTAATTTTGATAACCATTTATATTTATAACCCTTTCCATGTATGTTTGTTTTAATAAAAGTTGAGAGTGTGTTGTTATATTCTGATGGCATAGCAGATTAGGCTGAGATAATCCCTAACAAATTTAATCGATACGTTGAAAATAGAGAATAGTTTTATCTCATAGCGGGTTATATAGATTTCAGTAACAATGGATTAGAGGAATTGGATACCCTAATAAAAAAATGCTTTTATAATCCAGCACATTAAAACGTAGATACGTCGACGTTCGTAGCTTTGAAATTAGAAACACATGCCTAGTACTTACAGGAAATAATTTGCCGTCAATCTTGTCTCCTCGTTATCATCGGAGATAAATTTCAACACACACCGACGATAAAAATTTACTTAAAGTATGGTAGTACGGAATACGTTTTCCATCACACGCGTGACACATGAATATTACAAACGGTGAATAAAATACTCGTATTACTTCGCCACAAACACAATACATTTTGTCCAACATTTTCGCGCTAGTAATCGATTTAGGTTTTTAATCACTGCTCTAATCACTCCAAATTTAATCTAATAGATTAGTTTTTAATTAATTAACTTAATCCATACGTCGTAAAAATCACTTCTGTTGCTGCTCCCTACAAAAGTACAATGAGTTATCATTTTAAAGGATTATAAATCAATTAGTGGATATGCAGCGATTGGTTTCAGCATTTCGAACATTCCTTGTAAGAGTTTAAATATAAATACGTAATTCAAAATATAATATTTAAGGAAACCACTTGATCTGGTTCAGTACTGTCTGTGATACAAGATCTTATTTTTTCCTCAATCATTTTGGTAACGGCATAACACAGTAATCTTTATAATAATAATAATAAATCTTTATTTCATTTACCACATACATAAAGTTTTAGTCTTACTATTAAGATATTAGATAGTCTAGTATGGAGAAAATCTGGAGTCTAAACTAAGCCGAGGCCTGTCTCTTAGAACGACAGTAGACCTTTGATCTACCTAAGTTAGGAAGACAGTTAATAGTTAATTAATTTAAAGTGACGATAAATATTTGCCAGTAGTATCACCTATTTGTCCAAGTGCCTTATTAATCTGGACGGAATTGGTGAAAAGTTGTAGGTATATACATACATACATAGAATCACGCCTTTTTCCCTTTGAGGTAGGCAGAGACCACTTCCGTCCATTTGCTACGATTCTGACATACTTCTATACATATATAGCTATAGTTAAAATCCTATTTCTTTTATGAGGCAATCCTGTGTTACCGGTTTGGTTTGGACGTTTCATTTTCATTTAATTTTCGTTCCCTTTTTCTAATTTAATATGCCCAATGCCTTTCTAAAATATTGGCTATGGTATACGAATACAGTAAATGGAAACATGGAAACATAAACTAAATCTTAGGTTAACATTAAGATCGATCAAGAACAAATCATTTAGCGGTACGTGTTCACATACTTTCTCGGAATCAGTAAGGTCGGTGGTCGGATGTAGGTTACGACAACTTTCTGCCACAAGCCGCAACCGACTAGGATAAACAATCAGGCCATCGCCTCCTTATCGACAATAACCGTTGTAAGTCCTTTGCTATACGAGTAGGTACTTGAGAGAACGTAATGGATTACGAATAAATAAGAGCGTCATAATGCACGTACTTCTCGAGGTTATGTGTTTTTTTAATAAGTATAACCTGTGAACTTACAGAACTAAAAACGAAAATTAATTATGTTATTTTATTATTTAAAATTGCACTGAAAAGCATTATTTGTTGAGGATTTACATAATTTTCAATTTACTTATTATTTCTCTAATACATATACGAAATCTTAAGTAAGTAATCAGCTAATAGAAGATAATTATAATTCTAAGTACATGGTATATTTTTATGATTCCATATTTCATAATAGTGACACAGCGTGATGTCATCAGTTGTAATTTTGACCGAAGCCTACCTTATCAAAACAATACACAGTTCTTTAATAACATCAGCTAAAACATACTTTTCCACTTATAGGAACATGATTCGTCGATACACGCGGCTTGGCTGAACTTAGTCAGCAAATTCGTGTAATATAAATACTAACCAGTCAGCCAACCAACTTCACTCAAATTCACAAAAATTCTCTCAAATTCAAATCTCTGAATTCGACAATGAACGCAAGGTGTGGCATTTAACATGAACGATCACTTATCACTAACTATGTAGATGATCCAGCAAACTTTGTTTTTCCATATAAATTATTATATTAGAACTATTTTGATAACCATAAAAATGCTTATTTCGCTTGCTTACCTTTTGGTATATGCTTTCACATAAAACCTTTCGCACTCTGTTCTTGCACCAATTGAAATCTAGTATATTACATAGACGAGTTAACAATATTTTCCAAGCAAATAAAGGTTTTTAAACGTTAATACATAACCCGCGTGGCGTAATGGTCACCACGCCGGACCGCCTTTCGAAGGGTCTTAGGTTCAATTCCCATCGAGGCAGAAGTTTGAATGATAAGTTTAAATTTCTGTTCTCGGTCTGTGTGTGTGTAATTGTGTTTCTGTGTTGTCCATGGCACCCACGAAACGAGGTATCCTAGTGTGGGGCTATGAGTATGTGGCGATGTATAGGAAAAATTAAACACGCAGGTCTTGATTGGACTTCTTGAATCCGGGAGTTATTAAAACCATAACTCTGAGAAACAACCTAGAGTAAAAAATAATCAAAATGGACAACCCGATAGGATGAGGAATAAGGCTAGCTAATTGGTTAGAGGAGCTTAAAATGCTCGTCAAATCCATCCGACTTTGACAATTGGTTCGTTAGTTAAATATAATTGAATTGCATAATACTTTATCACAACATTATTAATAATAATGTTTGTTGTCCGCTTCCCGTCACTAAAACAGTAGGTACATAAGCGTCTATGCAGAGGTTATCAATCTATTGCTCCTTAGGTCATATTACCTATAGTATTATTTAGTTTATCCACGCTTTGACCTCATACCAAATTTCGGAATAGATCTACAATTATGTAAAATCGATTATAACGAAAAGGTTTGTTTATTGCATATTGTAGACATTAACCGGATGGTATTCAAATATCAGACACCTTAATGAACTACTTAGTGAATATTTTAAATCTTTTATCGCTTTATTTAGGTAAATAATACATCGTCGATCAGACATTTCACCGAAGTGTATGAAGTCATGCCACCTGTTCTGAGTTTGAGAAATTTGACGCTTGAGGAAATAGGCACACAAAGTTATGTCCGTAATATACTACTCAAATGGTTGTTACCAAAGGTTGAGTTGTGGAAAAGCTGTATTTATATATTTTAGAAGTTCTTAAGTTCTTCTTCATATAGGACATGATATAAAGACAATTAATATTTTTTTACTTAGAATTCGCATAACTTAGGGAATAAAGAATATTTATATTTAAGTTTAAAGTATTTTATTTCCGCAAGGAAATTGCAGCAATTTTCAATCTGCCGCGAACAGTTCCTAGGATTTACATAAAAAGGTGCCTAGATTGTTGCCTACATAATTTATTTTAGCTTCAAGGCTTGAACATTAGTATCAACATTTATTTAATAATTTTTGATTTAGTTTTTCAACTGAATCAGTAAATCCATCTCACACAATAATGCGAGTCTAATGGGACACTTGTGATAAAATGTATTAATAATTAACATTTATTATTAATATTATTTTATTTAATGCATTATAGTTAAAAATCTATTTTTATTTTTATGACAGATAATAAATCATTATAATTATTTATTTTTAAGTTGACCATCTCTGTCTGAATGCGC
>DWJN01002324.1:0-15522 GCA_018248895.1 Carystus phorcus | reverse complement strand
TGTAATTTTTAGCTATGAAACTGCTAATGGTATCAAGCGTGAAGAAACATCGTACGACAAAATAATACCAAAAGTACAAGGGCGCAGCGACGTTAGTAGTGAAGGTGGGGGAAGCGACGAAAGCGATGAAATCCATGTACAACAAGGTTCCTACTCCTATACGGCTCCCGATGGAACTCTTATCACTGTCCGGTAAGTTAACACTAATTTCAATTCAGTAACGAAACAAATCAGTAAACACAATCATTCTTCCGCGTTATACGTGGGCGGACGCAAATGAGACATTCTCGCAACTGCTACAAAAATATTTATCTGTCATATCAATTTCTGATGCTGTTCCAGTCGGTGAAGTCCATTGGAATCTGGGCTACAAGGGCTTAATTTTATTGTTTACAAAAGTGAAAAAAAAATTGTAGAATTAGTCGTGTTTGATGCATCGCTGCTGAACAAGGCATAAAACACGGAGCATATATATGTATATAGTGATGATTTTACATAAGTTTGACTACATCCACATATTTTTTTCCTATTTTAACAATAAAAAATCTAATATTCGTATGTCGATAGGCGAAGATGAACACGACTGTTAAATCGCCCTTCTGCTCATCTGTTGGCTATTTATTGGGAAAACTCAACGAATTTTTCTTTGTGCTGGGAAAAATGTATACTTACAGGGATTACTTTTTATCGGATGAAAACACTAGACCAGACATTTATATTCAAATCTCGTAAAAATTATCTCTATGTAAAAGGATATGATTTGTTATTTTGTATATGCAATCATTCCATATCACTTAGCTGATACACACTGATGGTATACCCTGATCAGGAATGAAGCATACTTAACTTACTTATAATACTTTCTTTTTTTACCAGGTACATTGCGGATGAAAATGGTTTCCAGGCATTCGGTGATCACCTACCTAGGGCTCCTGTTGTACAACAGATTTCTTCTAGCTCAGCTGAAAAAAGTGGTCGCGCATTAAAATCTGATGACAGTGCAGAGACTGCCTCTGCACCAGTTCCTGAAGTTAAGCCAGAACCAAAGTCAGTCGAGCCTGCACCAGAAGCTTCTGCAGACGCCCAGCCAGAGCCTTCTGAACCTCAATCGAAGGCAACCATAGAAGCTAAGAGCCTAAGTGACGTCGAATCTAAATCCACTTCGGAAGGTGCTGAAAACGTAACACCTATTAAAGCAACAGAACAAAGCAGTACCAATGCTGCATCTGAATCGGTGACTGCAGCTGTTGACCAATCAACTGTTGCCATTGACCAATCTCCTGCAGGTGCCGAGCAACCAACTGTTACCGCTGATCAGTCGTCTGAAACTTCCAACCAATCGACTGCAGCTGATGAGCAATCAACTGTTGCGGCTGATGAGTCATCTGAAACTCCAAATCAATCAACTGCAGCTAATGAGCCATCAACTGCTAGTGGTGAACAGTCAACAGTTGCCGCTGAACAGTCAACTGCTGCTCCTGAACAACTAAGTACTGTAGCTGAACAATTAAGTACTTCAGCTGATGCTGAAGCGAGCAATACGCCTGCAGATAAAACAGTTGTTCAAGACTTAACAACTGTTGAAGGTGGTGAAGAATCAGCTACTAATTCTGTCGTTGAAGAACAATCAACTCCCGTCTCCAGTGAAAGCCAACCATCTGTTACTACGACTGCTGAAGAATTGCCAGTGTCAGTAAACGGTGAAGCTGCGACGGCTCCAACAGCGATATCCGAATCTGAACAACCTTTGTCTACTGAAGCTGCGTTACAATCTACGGAAGCTGCTTCCACACCCGTTTCAGTTTAGTTTTACGATACATGTTTGGGTCACTAGTCAATGTTCTGCGACGATATAATTTATTAGTAATTTATTATACGGGTCTTAAAAATGCTTTACGGGTTGGAAGGACAAGTAATAAAACTGATTATAAACAAACCTAAAAAAATCTTGACATGACGTTAATATTTATAATGTTATGTTTTCTGTAAATATTTTATTTACTCATTGTATTAAAATTTTATATAACAATAATTTATAGTTTGATTGCTCATTAAAAAAGATTAACAAAATACATTTGGCAAAATACAATTACAATAATGAAAATAAAAAGGGCTGTCCAATGCAAAATATTTAAATAAACAATAGCCCGTTGTCCTAGATGAACGACATGAGACGACGCGACGCGACGCGATGTAATTGCAACACAATACGACCATATTATCAATAACACTGATTAAGGCGACAACGCAGGACACGAATGCATGCAACGACTATTATCGCGTCGTGTCGAATCGCGTCGCATTGTCGCGTTTGTCGTTCACCTAGGACAACGGATCCCGAAATCATACATGTTTCTGTCACATAAATGTCTGCCCCGAACGGGAATCAAAATCGCGGGATCGTAGGGTCATTAATAACTAGGCTACAAAATTGTCAAATCCTTTCGACTTAAAATTTAATTTATTTTCAATTTATTTATTTTTTCATTTTAAGTCTAAATTCCAGTAATGCGTAAAAGGAAAATTAGTAAATCAATTAAAACGTGTCAATTAATATAAACTGTGCCTATTATTATGATTTATTCAGTTAAAGCTGATATTTTGAATAACTCCAGAATGGCAAGAAAAACATTTTTTATCAGGAAATATTTACGATACTCACTAAAATTCTATCCCACAACCGAAGGTATAGTAAAAATGTATATATAGTAGAAAGTATAGTACTATGAAATCTACTGCTTCATTAATAACAGTCAATATTGTCAATAATTCTACAATATCTTCCACTACAATATGAAAACGTATACTAAGTTAAAATATAAAAAAAAAAATTCTTCCCGATACCACAAAAATAAATACGATATACAAGTTCATATAATTTAAAGTCCTATCATATTATATATATCATTTATCATTTAAAGTTCTATCATATCGTAGCCAAAAGGATTGACAGTAAGAAATGTTGAGTATTATAAAAATATTTTGTGTACCTCCTTTAAGATTAATTAGAGTGTAACATCCACCAGTAAAATATACCATGTCCTCATTTGCGTTATTAGCAACTAAATGTCATCGATAACAAACAGTAAGGTAATGAAAATTATGATAGACATACTAACAAAGTTCGTCAAGATCGTGTTCTTGATATTAAAAGCATCTATTCAATGACAAAGTATGAATTCCAAAAGAAATTTAAATATATACCAAACTTTCAAACATCAAAATTAAATATTACAATTTTTATCAGTGTTTTTGTTACGTCTCCCATATTTATTATGTATGCACATTAAGTTAAAATAAAATAGCCATATAAATTACGTTGCGTAAAAATACTATATAATTAATATTTTCTATTAGGCAACCTAACTTTACCAATAGGACAGCAAGACTTGAATGCAACCTTAATAATTTGTGTGTACTCAGTACCAACTATGTCACCTACATTGCAATATGCAGTTTTAGGCCAATTTATCAATTACACGATAATTATGTTGGTGATTATTGTATTATTAATCTTTTTGCTGATGTCCCTCATTTTAACGTTCAAACAAAACATAAGTAATCAAATATAATAATATTGAAGGTTTTTGTCGATGCATTGCTGACGATCCTGGCAGCTTGGTATAGTGGGCGTGACGAATTTATTAGCAATATAAAGATGAAAATTAACTACGGTTAGTGATAAAAACATAAAAATTAGTATATGACACAAATATATTTGTGACAAAGTTATTCAATGACATAGTTTACGTTATTGCTGAAACACTGCTGCATTATTTTCTTAGTTCTTAGGTCATATTCAGAAATAGCACTATATTACAGCCATAACCACTCGTACTCAAGTAATAACGGACATTAAATGGATACTTTTATTTTAAGTTGTAAACACTGACACTTTGCCCAGGAAAGCAAATATAAAATACACGATAAGTAAAGTCGCTTTAGAAATTTGAAGCCATCTGTGATCTCGGAATCTCAATTGACTTCTAACTACGATTTTATATACATCGTTAATTGTCAACGTCCCGTTTTGTATACCGACATATAATACTGCAATTTAGATGTAGAAATTTGAAGTACAGAGCTTTAAGTCATATTTTATTTGTTTTACTGTAATCTGTTTACAAAAATATACGCCAATTTAAAGAATCCCTTCCAAATCTTTTTCCTAATGTAATTTTCTTGTTCATAGTTTTGTATAGGAATAGAACACTGCAACAAAGTGTGATATCGTTAGCAACATAAAATGGCTACGTATGTACTCGTAGACCGCGTTACTCTAAAATTATTATTATGTAATAAACTCCAATCCACCGATCACTGCTATACATGGTAAGTCATCGATATATTATTATCAGAGCATTTTGGCGTTGATCAATATTTATAATAGTAAGAAAGCAGGGAATTTTCAAAAAAGCGGACTTCGGGATCAATCAACTAAATATTTTTAGAATGTAAACAGCTCAAGTATACCCTTGTCTTATCATTACTCTCTATTGCTTCTGATACGCTGCCGCCATCTGGCGGTACCTGGTTTCTTTACCAGCAAGTTTACCTGCTTGGTATTTGTTAAAAGTTTAAGGTTTTATTTAGAATAACTAACTACGTATGTTGTAGCATCAATCCATATCCGTCAAATGTATCTTACGTAAAATGGTTGCGATTTTCTTTTGAAATAATCAATATCTGAATCAGTTACAGTTTTTGACAGTCAGCATAAATTATTAAGGTTCTCCCTTTATCCTTGCGTTACCAGCATAGATCATGGGCACCGGTGTCCAATTATTACAAATTAATTCTTCCGTTTGTTCGTCGGCTATCATAAAATATGTCCACAAAAGTTTACTTCCTGAGAGGTCCTGGTATCGTTGCATCGAATAATCTTAATATACATATATAAAGTACGTATCACGGTGTTTGTCCGCTATGGACTCCTAAACTACTTAACAGATTTTAATCAAACTTTGCACACGTGTCCTTTTTGATCCAACTTGAAAGACAGAATAGCTTACATCTCAATTTATAGAGGCTATATTATTCTATTGCAAATTATTTGTTTAATATCTTACAAAGAATTAGTTTCATAAGAAAAGTAACAGATGGCGGTGTAAGGTAATTAATTGGCAAAATTGAGTATGTAAACCTTAGTGACAGCAACGCGTGGCCGGGTCTACTAGTAGTTTTATGTTTAGCACTATTCTGTATTTAAGCGTTGATTATCATTTTTCCAATACATATTCATATTTAGGTCATAAGTTATACACTACATCGACACAATATTTATAAGAGAAATAAATATAACAAAACGATATAAATTGTTAGGACTACTTCATCAATTTCTTTATTAAACTATACTATCGTGTTTGTTTTATATAGCGCACATATTTCATAAAGCATCGTTGGATTAAAGATAATATTTGGTTTGACAACGATGAGACAATAGCTGTTCGCAACTTATTACGATGTCGATGTCATCCTTGAACCCACTTCCATTGTTTGCTTAAGTTTAAAACTTTGAATGCACTCTATTTTACTTTCCTTAATTTTTATAGAAAAGTATAGTATTGAATGATTGTAATACTTTCTTCTCAGTGAAAAATGTCATGTGTTCTATATTCATTTCAAGTCTTTATCCTTTTCAAAGAACCCAGAATTTACTGGATTAACATAGTTATGTATTTAAAAAAAATGTATTCACTAATGACCTTAATTAACAATTACGAAATTAATCGATATTGCAATAATAAAATTAATTATGTCCTACCTGGCCATGGATGGGTTAATGGAAACAGTTTTTTTAACTAGTAAATATGCAACAATTATAGGTGACAAATAAAATAATTAAATAAATTAAGTAAAAGTCAACAGACGGAGCCGAATCTTGAAGTTTAAGGTTTATTATTGATCGAAAACATTACATAAACATAAAAGTCACTGAACACAGCCAATTAATTGCCACTGCAGATTTACAGTTTATTATGAGAGAAATTTATTATATTTATGGATTAGCAAAACTGAGATGAAGTGTGTATAAACTTCGGCATAACAATGAATTACCTGATAAAACGGTTAACAAACTTTAGGTCCCAATATGTTTTTTGTGTCTATTAGGTTGCTCAAAACGAAGCCCATTATAGCTATGAGTGTTCTGTCTAAAGCCTATCATTATTAAATCAATGCGACTATATCTATAACAGGACCGAAAATAAATAAACTCAAATTACAAATATTCGGTATCGGCGAAGCAAGGCCGGTTTACCTAGTATAAAATTAATGTAACGTCAACAATTAAAACATTAACATAAATATCTAAGTTAGGCCCTAATTGAGCTGACTATTCTACGTAATTTCAAAGGATTATCATCTGTTGAAAACGGTCCATCATATTGATATACATATGTACATAATAGGATTATTTTTAACTGACTTCAAAAAGGAGCAGGATTTTTTATGCGTTACTATATAAATTTACTGGGTATACCGATTTGTATGATTCTTTTTTCGAAAGCTAGTACTATCTAGCGACATCTGACGGGTGATTTTTGAGGTATCCCTAATAATGCGTATTTTCTTGATACATAATTATGACTTCGAACTTGTAATATATCGGTCGGTGTCGGTTGTTAATTTTGTCTATGGACAAAGCGATTATTTAATATATATTTGTAACTATATAAGAATTTAATAATATTACATAAGTATTTAGTGTATATTATTATATAGACACATATTAACAACCACATACAAAATGTTTTTATTATCACTTTTCGATTCCAAGGTCCGGTGGATGAGATTTCTATTAGAAACAAGTAATACCTATGTACAAATTGATTGTATACTAGCTAAGCTCGCCCACGCGTTGCTGTGGCAATAGTTAAAGCAACGACAGTGGCATCTGTGTCAAATTACAAGTTAATCCAAAAACGCAACGTAGGAGTATTGCAAAAAAATATATAAAATAAAATTTTCAAGATAAGGAGAATCAGGTTTTGATCATTATGCGAAGGAAAACATAACTATAAAATGCAAAAATAGAAAAAAAAACTCGCGGTTATATAAAAAGAATCTTAAAATTATCTAATAAAACATGGCGTCGTACGACTCGAGAAATAATTAAAATAAAATTATATATGACCACTAGCTACTATCGGCATCGGCAGACATTATCCTGCAATATTGAAAGTGTACATATGTAGGTACATATACTGTGCTGATTCCCATACAACAAAGACTAATAAAATAAATTTAAATTTTATTATATATTATAATTTAATTTATATATTTTTTATTAAATATAAATTCATGCTCGACCACAATTCTACGTAAACGGTATAATTAACAGAATATTCATTAAGCCATCGCTGAGGTAAGCAGGATGAAATGAACAATAAAACCGCCAAAATATTAAAAACTATTGTTATAGTATATATGTACATATGTATTAGGATAATTGTCTACACTTTATTCTCAAACATCTCAATATCTTCCACGTCCAAACAGTAGATCAACAACAGTTTTATTATACGTAATAGATGCGTTGCAATCGATCTAACATCCTTTTGAACTTGTTGCTAAAGTTTGATAACTGATACTAACACGTTGCCTCATTGCTCACGAGTATCGGCTTATGTAACGTGCAGACCGTGCTACGAGATCAACGGCTGTTTTACCTCACCCACCTATGTGATTTAGGCACACAGCACCACGATACTTGAATCGTAACTATTTTCACATCGTTTATTTCAGATAGTACCACAGAATCACGCTTTAATCCATTTATGAAAAGGGGATTTTTTCACCTGAACAGCCGAATGGCAACACAATGTTACAATTCATTAATATATGTTACAATAATTACAACATCAAATATACATAGAATTGTAAATAAAATTCAGTCTACTCCTAGATAACATATAGTGTCTACAATTTTGAATCACGCTTTTGAGATTTCTTGTAACGTATACTCGTATAAGTTCACAGATTGTTCAAGTAAGAAATAATTTGATTTGACTATGGAAAATAGTGATTAAAATGATGTTTAAAATATCTCGTAGTTCAGCCTCAACAACTGTAAACAATCGTCTAGCTGAAATCATTCTAAATAAAACCATTTAGCGTAAACTGCGAGTAGGCAAATTTTTTCAACGGGCCTATTTTTTTTAATATAACTAACAAACGAGCAAAGTGGTCATCGTTTCCTTTAAACATTATTAACACCAAAGGCATGATTGATACGTTTCCAACCAAAAAATAAAAAAAAAGAAAGAAAGTAAGGTTCGAACGACGAATCGTTTGGCGGCAGACTGAAGCAAGAGGGTGGTAGCTAGCCAGTTGAACTTCTTAGAAAGTAATAATATTAATGACTTAATAAAAAAACTGATAATATAATCTTACAATACTTTGGTTTGCCGGTATGGGATTGGGGTCCGTAATCTACGCCGCCCCAATACAGCTAATATAGCATACAAATAATCAAGACAACAATGGACAGTTGCTATCACGTCTTTCGAGAATCGAACGAGGGTCTCAACAGGTTAACCATACGTATACATATAATACAGAGTAACTTGTTGTGTATCATTTTACATTATGTTATATCTACTTCATTCTTTATACTGGTACTAGCAGACTCGGCGAACTTCTTTTCACCTAACTTTATAAACCTATAGCGATAAACCTTATTAACCTAACCTTTTTTTAATATTCTTATTGCTATCATATTTTAATACCTATCATCCTATACCCGACTATGACAAACCCAAAAACACAAAAATTATAAAAATTTGTCCAGCCTTTCCTGTCTTATAAATGGTGTAACTAACACGACTATGCTTAAATCTGTAAAAAAGTCTCCGTCAGTCTAAACAATAATCTCAATAGCCAAAGGACGAATATAATGCGCTTTAACTAGTACAAAGAGTAATTAAGGTATGAATGTAAGTAAGCATGTAAAATATATAAAGCGCCTGATAAAAACGAGTATAGTTTCGGGTGGTAACTGTTTATAAACGTAATTGTCATATTTCCTGAAACTATATGAAGGCCAGTTACTATTTAGCCACTATATACATATGTATGTATCTGCGTGTTTGTTAACAACGTTTGTTAGCGATATGTGCGCATTTTCTAGTTATCATGATATTTCTAAAAACATCACAAAGTCATAATAATCTGTAATCATAAATAGAATCGTATCATTTGAATATTAAAAAAGTTAACCGGTTGTAGAGCTAAAACGAGTAATATATTTGAAATAAGGAAAGCTGTTTTTATTTTAATTTCAGCGTATTTCGATTTAATAGGTTCTTTATATAACAATATTTAAAAAGTTATCCTAAATATTACGTTTATCGTTACCAGTAAATATATATGTATATGTCATAATTAGCCAGCGTACATATTAATTACACACATTAGATAATCCCTTAAAATCTGTTAATAGACTTATACTAATCAAATAATTTTTAAATGAAATATATATAAGTACAAAGTCACAAATTATTATAGTAGTAATAATGATATTCAAGTATGGCGAATTTTATAAATACACCGTTTAAAATCCTGAAAAGTCAAAATTAATAATTAACAATTTGAATATTAAACACATCAGTCAAATGCCAAAAAATCACGAGAAGCGACGTAGTGTAAAATAGTAAAGTGAATGAGAAGGACTCAGCATAATAATAATGTATTGTACTTTCAGTTAAAATGTCACCTCTCAAGGGCAAATAACGATATACACATACCTTATAATATGTTCTACTATAGTACGGCTCAATTTTAAAGTAAAAAATGGTATATATTTCTTAGCTCTTATCGTTTCCGTTTAGAAATATGTAATAAAGCCTTCTTACTATTTTATGTTCATTTATAAAATTACGTGAAGTTTTTAATACCCTAATGTTTTCATTTTTAAATGCGTACCAGACGTATCATTACACAAAAATAATTACTATTATTAAAGAAAAATATACTTGAAATTCTTAAGTCGCATAAGTACAACAATAATTTAATATTTAAAAAATCCAAAGAACAATACTATCTTTATAGGACGAACTATATTACTTAAACTAAATTAAATAAGACAGTGTCACGTGTCAATTTGAGATAGTTTTAATAATAGGTATAGGTAATCAGAAAATCTTGGCATCCGATATCTGAGCGAATCCAGCGTATTGCAGCGACAAATCGGGTATGAAAGTGTGATGGCTCAGGGCAGCGCGAGTAAGTGGCAGGGGTGGAGTATATAAGTGATCGCACTACTACCACTCTGACATAGTTCTGAAGACTGCACGTGCCTTGCTGCAGCACGTCACATCCAATCAACGATGAAGCTACTGGTGAGTTAAGAAAGCTCATTGTTCAATCATCCTTAATTTTAACAGAGAAATTTCACATATATCACAATTAAATCCTTTTTTAACTGTGAAATAAGAATAATACAATAATTTATATGTGCATTTGAATTTGAAGAATTTCCGCAATCGACGATTGCGAGACCGATCCCGAATAAGGTCGGCAGAGTCGGTGTTTGAACTTTGACATAATGTTCGGATACCAGTCCCTAATTATAAGCTTCGTGAACCGTCTTTTGCATAAGCTTGTTTTTGATACTTGAGAATTCTGAATTTACATTTTATCTCCATGCAATCTTCACATCATGTTCGAAATAACAAATTTTATAATGCAATTAAAAATTGATTTGTTTAAGCTATAAGTCTATGAAAGGACATAAACATTTAATTCATAAATTAATATCATCAATATTTTACAAGACTAATGATTAAAAGTATATAATATATATTTATTCTATAAAAGGATTTTTTAAGGAATGTGTTTCAGAAATTTTGACGGCCACTTATTTAAACGATTATTTGGACCCAATTTTAGCGGTCCCGGGCTACCATTTGCACATTATGAATCTTTTTTTTGTTAATACAAGAAATCGTTTTTTCTTTCTCTATTTATTATTGATCGGTGACGCGTCGGCGATGCATTACCATCATGTAACTCGTTTCCTAAATTGTGAAAAAAAAATATATAATATTTATACAAGGAATTCCGTTGCAAAAATGTCCGTCTATATCGCCGTTGATTTAAAAGGTAGATGATAATTTGGATGAGTACGTTAAATAATATCCACATATCGTGTTCATGTACATTACAAAACGCAAACGGAAAGTACTTTTAATGCATCATTTCTTAAGACTCATTAACATTCATTAATATCGCTTACGTACAAAGCATTACGGTGGAATAGATCTGGGAAGTAATTAGTAAGAGTCACTAACTTATCTTTACAATCAATCTAGTTTTAAATGATCGATTTTTTGCCGCTTTTCATACACATAACCTCCGTTACTAGACATTCTGTTATACAAACGATCTCGTTCATCGTGCCGACGTCTTGCATAAGATTACTTTCTAGGTCATCATAAATTTGGCTACAGAAGAACAAGATGCTATCTGTGGGTGGTGAATGCGTCATTCACGTTGATGGAATTCGTGAATATCCCACAAGCAATGATTATGTGTAATAATAATTGGAATTTATAATATTTTTCCATATTAATAAGGCAACATTGGCTCCTGAGGAATCCGATAGTGCAAAACATTTGATGAAGTAACGCGATATGTCATTCACATAGTTGACTTTATAAGGTTCATGACCTTGACATTTTAAATCTATTAGCATTCTTGGACGATCTCATCTATTATTTATTATCAGACATCAACGTTTACGATCTTTTTTAAAACTCATGTTCTATTTATTTAAATTTAAATGTCCATTTTGCGTAATTTTATTTCATCAGTAAAAATATTTATTTAAAACAAATTTCGTTTGGATTTTTCCATATGATTCTAGCATTGTATGACGGAAATCGAACCTCAATGTAACTTCTTGTAATTTTTCTAAATAATAAAAAAATAATCGACCCTGTCGATTATGTGTGTTAACAAATGTTCATGATCAGTTAAGTGAACATGAACGAATGAAAAAAGACTTTCTATTATGTCATTCGAGGTTAGGTCACGACATTCGTAATGGCATAATAGATCCAAGTTGAATGGCGTTTTGCAACATTGTCAAACTAGATACACTTGCTAACGAAGCGTAACTAACTTTGGACAAAACTGAATGAAAACAATGCTATAGTTATAAGCATGCAAGCCAATGCATGTTTTACTTGAACCCACTTTCGCCCAAGCTGCGTGTCGGATGAGGCCGTGTCGCAACACCAGTACCTATTGTATCCGCTCCGCCTTTACTTGCGACATACTGTATGATTAAGCTCTTCTTCTGACATCATCTTGCATACGCATTGAATCTCCTAATTGCATACTTTACTTACGATTTATACGATGAATAAATTGCTCAATAACAAGTTTTTATGTTACTCATAAACGACTTATGTGTTACAGGTGGTAATCTCTGCGTCTTTGGCGCTTGCAGTTGCCCTTCCACAAAGGAGGCTATCATTGAAACAAGAGACTGATGCTGATGATGATCAGCAAACTGCTGAACAGAACTTCAACAACTATCAACCGCAGCCAGACTACAGACAACAACAGCCACAGGAGTACAGACAAGCGAAACCAATTGAGGATTTCAGGCCTAAGGTCCAACTAGAAACTACCACTTTCATTCCCATCATTCGCTTCGATAAAGAGCAAGGAACTGACGGAAGCTATAAAACAGCGTACGTATCATTCATAAATTTCTTTATTCTAAGTACATAACAATCCTATATAGACATTATGTATAAACATTTCCAATTGCCATTTACACGATGTTTTTGTCAAAAGACTAATTAAATTTAAACAATATTTAATTGATCATAAAATGGGAAAATACTTAGATCAAAAACTACGCCATAACAATACGAAACAACCCTTAAAAATCTTCATGTTATGAGGCCGACCCACCGAAACAAAACATTTTGCAGTCGGTTTTAAAACGATGGTAAATAACCTGACAAGAAAAACCTTCCAACAGAACTGCCTTTTGTGTTTTGGATTTATATATTTTTTTTTATTTTTGGTCATAGTCAAAGACATCGCTTATTCATAATTTTTTGTTTTAATCTAATCTAAATATCAATAGCATAAGTATTTCTCGGGAAATACAGCATTTATGTAACATAAAATATGATTATTATTATCTATCAATTCGATTTTATAATAAATCCAAAATTTCCCATAACAAATTAATCGAGAGAAATATGACTTGATTTTTATATTGCTAAGACAATGCAGTTACAATTTTTTATTCCATTAATTTAAGGTACTTACTCAAATACATATTGTTTTAAAAACTTAGATAATAACTGTTATAGCGATATAATGATGTTAACAAAAAACAACCAATAAATTACCACAAAACAATAATAAGTATGATATGATTGTGCTACACTCAGAACTAATTGATTCCATTGCATAACGTTATGCGTTGCTTAATGTACATAACGCATACTCTTCACTGAATTAATGTATGCATATTAGATGTTACTTAGGTTATTCAATCTTGATATATGAGCAATTACAAAATAGTGTACTCATTATAATAATTATGAATGTTATGAACTTAGCACAATAAATATTCGAACGATTTTTAATTAACGACTTCGGAATAAATTATTTCACATTTCTTATCTATGAAGCATGTAACAAAATCGCAATATCCGTATAATTTTCTGAAAGTACAATTTTTATCATTAACTATAATTATAATAAATAAATAACGCCACACACTCGTAGCCCCACACTAGGATACTACATCATTCAAATTTCTGCTGGGAATCGAACCCAGAACCCTTCGTATGGCGGTCCGGCGTGGTGAACATTACGCCACGCGGGTCGTCAAATACGTCATTATACGTAACGTATTTACATTACAACACAACGTAGAAAAATAATATTAATATCTCACATGGGCCAAAGCAAATGAACTGACTAACCGCATTACCCCATCAAACGTGTTCTTACCATGTTAAACAAACATTAGTATGTGTGCATTTCAACAGAGATTTTCGGAGTACGAAACGTTGAACTTTTGACTTGTTAATTGAAATAGCAATCAGACTAACGTAACTTATGAATTGTTCAATACATTCCAGTTACGAGACCGGAAACAACATCCAAGCCGAGGAAGAAGGTTACCTGAAGAACACCGGTGAAAACCAAGATAATCCAGCGCTAGTGCAGCATGGCAGCTACTCCTACACCGCTCATGATGGTCAAGTCATTACCGTTGAATACACTGCTGATGAGTTCGGCTTCAGAGTGAAGGGAGACCACATTCCCACCCCACCGCCAGTGTCCCCAGAAATCCAGAAAGGATTGGATCTCATCTACGCCGGAATAAAGGCCAACGCGGTAAGGATTATTTTATGATATAACTGCCCAAAAGTATCTTAGTAATATAGCCCAATATGTTTACAGAACTACAGTTTAAACAAGAAACTACTTTTGTTTACTTCAACGTAGGCCATAAGCGCTTACTCTCAAAAAATATTTAGAAGGAATATTTAAACTTATATATCTTTTTTATTTATGAGCCATTTCGAAAAAAAACAACAAAGTAAAAATCCTAACTCAAGCTACTTCAATACATAAGTAAAAAATTCAGGCTATTTCTGGGATTAAGAACAACAATCACACAGACAAACACTAACCAACTAAATCTTTGTGATCCAACTCTGAAATCTAAACAGCACCTATTACGTCAATAACAATAACACAATATTGCTCGTTATCTTCAATATACAGCACCAGTTACAATAGGACTTCGATTCTGACACACTAAATGGCTAATGACACGTGCAATTAAGAATAAGCACTAATGTATTTGACTATTTATTGCCTGGGCTATTTAGTAATTTAAAGTGTCATCAGCTAGTCTTTCGACATCGCAAATTTGGACTGCAAAATGTCGTCTGTAGGCATTTTCATAAAAACTGTGCCAATATTGTTTTTGCAACAATTAAATTGTTGCGTCACTGACTTATCTACTTAAGTAAATGATCATAAGTACACACTACACAATCTCGATATTTGTCAACTTCGAATTAACAACTCTTTGTATTTGCTATAAAATAGATATAGAATGTGCATGAAAAGCTAAAGATAACTAACGTATTTAATTTGATAAGGATTAATATCAAGGACTTTGTAATTAAAACATTATATGTATGTGATTCTCTTTTTAAAAATTAAAATAGTTGTAGCTATCCTTAAAAGACAATTTTGCTATCGCGGACTTCGTTGTAGACCTATAAAAGAGGAAGATTTCCACCAAACAACATTTTGCTATACATTAAAGGGTATAGGAAGCATTTTCGGGAAAGCTCGCAATCCGCTTGAATTTTTCCAACATCTTCAACAAAAATCGTCATATTTCATCCAATTTACTTAAAACACGATTTCATTACACCCGAAAACGTTCCTGTAGAATAACTAGTAGTGCTTTTTGAGATTAGTACATTCAGACAGACAGACATTCGCTGCGAAGGGACTTTACTT
>DWJN01002323.1:0-15528 GCA_018248895.1 Carystus phorcus | reverse complement strand
ATGCCTACGCGTATGACACGTCAAACGCTACATAATAATTAGTACAAAATGTTTTGTGTTTAATATTTTATATTAATTATGGCATCTAAAGACAATCCCTCTGAAGTGTCCCCAGCAACGTCGACATCCTCTGTTAAATCGCAGCAAGTCGATAGATCGCCATCAATCTCGTCAACAAAAGATGACAAATGGCCGGAACTGTTACTGTCCAAGCCAGATAAATCGTATTTTTACAGCACAAAATGTAAGTACATAATTATATGAAAGAAAAAATTAAACGTTTAACATATCTTATCGCGTCAACATTCATATTTCCGCTGTTTTTACGGGAAAACATAAAAGCATAACCTTCCTTTTTATGAGTTTGTTTACAACAAAAACTTTACTGTAACAGTTGTATGAACGTTTTAAAGATTTTTCGTATATACAACATAGGAATAATAATAACTGCATCTCAACCATAACTACAGTATGGAACAGTACAAATCTCAAGTACATTACAATCAAACAAGA
Source organism: Carystus phorcus (assembly GCA_018248895.1). Lineage (NCBI taxonomy): Eukaryota > Metazoa > Arthropoda > Insecta > Lepidoptera > Hesperiidae > Carystus > Carystus phorcus. The sequence continues at coordinate 15,015 of DWJN01002323.1, read as the reverse complement.
TCACTTTTTGTTGACAAGCATGAACTTTTCACCGTGGACACTAGTTATTATTCACTCAAATCTTAGAGTTAGTGTGTTTACCCTCCTGTACTTCATTGCCATTTATAGGTGGGAGTGAAGGCAAACTTTTATATACATACATATAAATATATTATTATCTTTATAAAAGTCAATGTTTGTTTGTTTGTTTATCCTTCATGGAATCTAAAATGGTAGGAGATAGAGCACTGATGTTTCAGCTTCATTCAGAATGCTCTGAAAAGGGACATATGAAACTTGAATGAATTTTGATGAATTTACTTATTATTTATATCCTAAAATCATCAATATTTACTGCATGAACCCTCTGCCTAATCATACTCATAATAACAGTTGACTGATGTATATACCAAATTATAGAATATTGGTACACTACACATTTAAATATTAAGCAAGCTTTCATCGTGGACCGCTCTTGAAGGAGGACCTTGGACAGGTTGAAAACTAATCAAGTGAAACTAAATTAATAATGTGAATAATCCTGGTAATAAAGTGTACAATATTGTTACAATGTATAGTAATAGTAAGTGCAGAGTTCAAGATTTACCTACTTACAGAGTGCTGACTCTTACTCAGTTTAATCTTCGCCAAACCAAATACTTGGCTGACTTGATTTGAAAAAGAAATTTTGCCTCTTGCGAAGTGGTCATGACGTGCAAGCAGCGCTTACATAACATGTGGTACATCACAATTCCCCATTGGTTATTTTCAAATGTTAATTACTGAATTAAACTTTATGTTTTTAATACTTTTAATTTTGAAGTAAATTACATTGCTACATTTAATTTCAAATTATTCTTTAAAGCAATATTATCATAACTGTTTTTATTTATTTCAACCAATTACTCGACTGGTGAACCAAGTTTTTTAGCAAGTTGTGAGTACTAAGCATAGTAAATATATTTTGGCACATTATGTGTAAGTAATTGGAACGTAGATTTTTTTTTTATTAGTTGCTCACTTTATTATTTATCAATGTAAAATGAACAAAATAAAGTGTAAAGGGTGCTATGTAAGCTCCCAGATGAGTCTCATTTTAATTTGGTGAAGCTCTGATCATTACTTTCGGAGATGGACAACGGAACTCTTTAAACAATTACAGCAGATGTCTCATGATTATGGTAATCGCTTGGGTATGCATTGTTTGTACTTTTTTTTAACATAACATCATGCCTGCATAATGGAGGAACCACTAAAAGGCAAGAAATAAAAATCTTTTGACAACAAAGGAAAACCGCCTTCAGAAGGGATAAAATAATTTGATGAGGGAAACTGCTTAGGAAGTTGGTGCTAGTTACTTTATATGAGGCACCTACAAAGGCGACTTCTTCCTTAGTAGTTTCCCTCATCAAATAATTTAATTCCATTTAAAGGTTCCGCAAGTAATGATCAGAGCTTCACCAAAATAAAATGAGACTCATCTGGGAGTTTACGTACCATCCTATACACTTTATTTTATTCATTTTACATTGATAAATAATAAAGTGAGCACCTTATACAAGTATTTGAAGTAAAGTTATTAAATATATCTAAAAACTACTCGTCAGATGTCATTCAAATTAATATGGGACCAATGTGAAAGCACCAGCTTGCGAATAAAAAAAGAATCATCCAAATCGGTCTACCCAGTAGAAAGTTATACATAAAAAAATACAGATGAATTGAGAACCTCCTACTATTTTTGAAGATGGTAAAAAAATTTGTGAGGAAATACCGAAAAAAATAATTACCAATGCATATTATATCTTTAAATTGATAATTGTCACTAATAGTTAAGAGACAATAAGGGTACCTTATAGTGAGAACTACTTCAGTGTTATGTTTTAAAAAAATGCCATCTACCTAATCTATGTGCATAGCATAAACGGAATAAAGGGGAAACTAAACAAAAGTTTGATAGTACGCCCGTTTTCCGTATTACATTCTTCCGTCAACGTTGCCTAGATGGCAGCACTTGTTATAAGTATTGATTTTCACCCCTAATGTAGGGACGCGGATAATCAATATACGTAGTGAAGTTGCGAAAAAGCCATTTTAGAAGTTTTTTCACTGTAGAGCACGTCTTTCCGTAATCGTAACATTAGTGTGGTGGAAGCAAGTGATCTTACAACCTGCGTAGTATGAAGTGAACTCGATTGGCGCATATTTACAGTACGAAGGCTTCGCACGACCTTTAATTTAGGGATCTGTTGACATGCATATCGGAGAGTGATCAAGATTCACGCGCGCGTGTTTGTTATTTCGCTTCATCGTTTTTTTGCTAAATTATTATGCGTTCGCTTGCCACTGTGAACGGGGTGGATCCCTTGCCTGATCTAGGCATTACGTCTAACATCCAGCCAGGAGAGGATACCGCTGATGCGGAAATGGCTGGAGCACAGGACACCATTTACCTGTGTAATTTTAGAGTTTCCGTAGACGGAGAGTGGCTCTGCTTAAAGGAATTACATGATATGGAAATGCAAGATTCGTTCATTCGCCCGTCAGACCAGGGGGCGATTACTTCGCCGGATGATCCAATGCACTCTTTGATGGGTAAAATAAAAACACTCAATATATGAGCGTAGTAATTTTGGTCATACCTATTAGTTATATTCGTGGACTGCGCAGTTGTGTCATCGTATATGTGTCGTATATGGTGGTTTAGGGTGGACAGTTGTACCAACTATGACCCCTCCCCGGCCGGCGTACTGCGCAAATATTGACATTTAACACAACAAGTACCAACTAACGACATTAGTCATCAAAAGCACGTACTTAATGTAATTTAACGTAATATTTTCTTTCTAGCACGCGACCCAGTTGTTATAGAGCGCAGTAATCTTGTAAACATCTCTAAGCTTATTGTGAAGGAGTTGATTGAACAATCGCTGCGGTATGGGCGGATGCTCGACAGCGATCATTTGCCGCTTCATCACTTTTTTATTGTTCTCGAGCATGTAATGCGTCATGGACTCAAACCTAAGAAGGTGGGTAGTTTGACTGTTGTAACATAATATACCTATAAACCTTTAACACGTGTAGAACTAAACATTCCTTATTTCGTTTTTACTTTGTTTTCCTCGATTTAATCACTTCATGTACACTTACAACTATGTCTAATTGTGATTGTTGTCGTAAAAATGTATTGTATATATGTTTGTATTCTTATTTAATAGGTGTATTTTTTCAGGGTCTTCTTGGTCCTAAGAAAGAGTTATGGGATATCCTCCAAATGGTGGAGAAATACTCACCAGAGGCGGCAGATATTACTGCGAGTATCAGAGACTTACCCACCGTGAAGTAAGTGACCTTAAACTTAAAATATAATTTCTTTTGTTTAAATACACCTTCAAACCTTTACCTTGTTGACTCACGCTCAACGGTCCTTACTTGAAGTCCTATAACCTTTAAATGTATGTGTATTTGAAGTTTATTATCAATGTCCGTATGCCTTATCCTATGCTAGCAGACCAGGCATGTAATGAGAGACAAGAAGCCGGCCTGCTTGATGGTAGAAGTTCACATAAAGATCATATTATCAAAATTGAGACAGCTATAAGTTACGTAATAATGAATATCTATACTTCTATACTGATATATAAAGCTGAAGAATTTATTTGATTGTTTGAACGGACTAAGCTCAGGGACTAATAGACCGATTTGAAAAATTCTTTTAGTGTGCGATAATTCATTTATGGAGGAAGGCTATAGGCTATATTACAACACGCTAAGGGTAATAGGAGAGGAGCAGCAATAAAGAATATTACGAAATTGGCAAAATTTTGAACTTTTGTTGCGTGCGCTAAGTAAACGGTGAAATTTACTCTAAAACCATGCATTACAAAATTACTCTCCTTTAAAAGTTCTAAATAAAAGTCCGCGACAGCATATGTCTAGCTTTTCAGGTTAACCGACTATAACCATTTTTATGTTTATCATAGAATTGTTTTAAAATTATAACTTACTACATGAACCAGCAAACGTTGTTTTGCCATAAAAATGGTTATAGTGTGTTAACCTTAAAAGCTAGTCATATGCTATCGCGTACTTTTATTCAGATCTTTTAGAGGAGAACAATTTTGTAATACATGATTTTTGAGTAACTTCCACCGTTTACGCAGCGCACGCATGGAAAGCTCAAAATTTTGCGGTTTTCACAATATTTTTTATTGCTGCTCCTCTCCTATTTATCTTAGCGTGATGTTCTATAGCCAGCTTTATATATTAGTATAAGATATGGCAAATCAACGTTTGCTTGGGTCAGCTTGTGTTATTAGATAGGTATCGGTGCAAACTAATGTTTGAAAGTTCGTTCCTACATTATCATATATTAGATTATCGTGACTTCCAGTGGTTCCATGAGCGTATTTATCGTGCATATGAATAGTTATTATTGTTAGTCACGCTCACGTAAGTTTGGCGACAGGTATTAATGTTTTTCTTTTTTCTCACTAAAAATTTACCGCCATGCGTTACATAGCAAAGAATTTTGTTGACTACAAACAACTTTATCAAATCTTATCATTTTAGTAAGATTAGGTTCATAGTAATAATATTATAAAATGTAATGCATGAGTCACGATATGTTTTCAAACGAACAGAAAATGTCAGACATCAAATCATCATGATAAAAAAATATATAAAAAAAAAATGAAAAATGATACTTACACTAGCAAAGCACTCCCACTCTGAGCGTTGACTAAGTTATGGTTTCCATAGCAACGAAAGTGTACCCATGCCAGATACTAAGTCCATTCAAAACGCTTTAAACTTCCCAGCCTCGTCGAAATTTCTGAATTTAGCTTCAACCCATTAATACACTCTTCTAGATACGTGAAAATATTATCTTGTAAACAATTTCAAGTCAATCTATTAATTTATTTTCGATTTACAAACCCATGGTCCGGAAGTTAAGCTTTTATATATTATAAACATTTAAATTAATGAATTATAAATAAGAACGTAAGGCAAGTTAACAACGCATCAAGTAGTTTGATAAAGAGTATTAGCTTCAACCCATTAATGGTACACTACTGAGCACGGGTCTCTTCTCACAACTGCGGAGGTCTAGATCATACTTCACCACGTTGCTCCAGTGCGGATTGGTGGAGGATGAAAGAGGATTTCTGTTCTCTTATCCACAATTCCTATTACTTTCTCTGATTAGGACCGCAATGGGACGCGCTCGCGCTTGGCTACGCTTAGCTCTGATGCAGAAGCGTCTCGCGGATTACCTCAGGATTCTGTTGGAGCATCGAGAGGAAACCCTGGAAGAGTATTTCGAGCCGCACGCGCTCATGTTGAACGAGGAAGCTGTCATCATCACGGGCCTGCTCGTAGGCCTTAATGTCGTCGATTGTAACCTCTGTGTGAAGGTATGCTCCTCAACTCGATTATGATATCTCATTGTTACAATTTTATAACTTTACAAGTCAATCAACAATAAAATTTAACTGTTAAACTCATTTAATGATACCAGTACTCACAATATAGTAATGATTACGACTTAGTTCCATGGATCATAATCACGGCTAATTGAAGCTAAATAATTTTAAAATAAGCTGATCATAGCCAAGTGAGAATATCAAAAATAAATTTAATCACGAAGTAAATAAAAATAACTAAAAGATTAATAGTGGAATGTGTAAAAAAGTACGATAACTATGTCCGTACTTATATTTTAAGCAATATCGTATTTTTGTGTTATATTACAAAACAGTAGATACCTATCTCCATTAGATTCGCCTTTGTTCAATTCACCTTGACATACACAATAAAGTGTTACATTGCCAAAAGTTATGTAAATTACACAGAATTACTTTTTGTTGTTACTTTTTAGGAAGAAGATCTGGACAGCCAGCAGGGCGTTATTGATTTCTCCCTGTACCTCCGCGGTAGCAACTCGTCTAACGATCTCGCCGGCAACGGAAATAATGCCAACACAGAGCCTAAACAACGCCACATTAACACTATGCTCGACCAGAAGAACTACATAGAAGAACTGAACAGACATCTCAAGTAAGTTAACATAACACGTATTCACCAAACGGGAAATAAATATATCGTATATTATTTCTTGTTTTATGGAGAACGAGCTTTACCAGTCGCGCTGTATTAAAAAAAGAAAACATTCGTTTCGGTTGTGTTTATTGAAGTATTATTAGATATGTTATAGATGAGCAAAAAATCAACATTTTCAATTAATTCATCAACCATGTGGACGATCGATATAATTTTCGTACCAAAATATTTTTAGAGAAATCTGAAAAAGGATGCTAAAGACCTCAGTTGTTTTATCTACTACCATTTTAGAATAAAAAAAAAAAGAATCCATAAAGGACAACGAAACAAACATACATTGATTTTTATACATGTAGATTAGTTATAGCCACAGTAAAATGAAAGAAAAAAGTTATTAATTAGCATTCACCAAATTTTATTTTCGGTAAAAGTATTTTAAATTTTACTCTAATGGACATTTTTTTATATGCCGATTGCATATTGTAGTAATTATAAACATGGTTTGTTTATGAAAGTCGCCATTGCATAAATCGCATTGCCTTATGACTTTCATTTTAGCAGTAACTAGAGCAATAGTCTACCGTTTATTTATAAAAGGTTGTTTTTTTTTAAATCCAGCTTTTATTCGCAAAAAATGTTTCATACACCTATTTGATGTTAAAAACAAATCTATATCTGACTTCAAATTCGACTATGACGACTCTTTAATTGAGTTTAAAGTAAACCGTAAAATTATAATACAAGGCAAACTTAATGTTCTTACAGTCGACCGTGAAGTGCCTTAATAAGAATAATTTTATTACTTTGATTTGTTTGAATTCCTGTATACAATATTAATATCGCAATCATAGACGTAACACATGTTACATAATTTATACTAACAAATGCTCTCGCGGCTACGCTTGTGAAGATAAAAAATTTCTTTAACTTCTTTACGATAATTACTTATGTTGGGATTCGGAATATCCTGAGAATATTTTTACTGATACTAATGATTATGTGTCTTTTAAAGCGGAAATGTCAATCGTATTTAATTGCAGCTTACTAACTGGGTTAAGGGTTTTTGAACCATTCTATCAGTTTGTATTTCTCTATTACATTTTTTTTTTTACTCTATATAAGTTAATGCTTGACTACTATCCTGCGTGATGGTAAGCGGAGATATTATTATTACATATAATATTATGGTTATTATACTTATAAATATTTTGTTAACTAATGTAATTCCAAAATTAAATGGGGTCAAAAATGACAAAATGATGATATCTCATTTTATAAATAAATGTTCAGATATACCTTAGTATGATCGCGGGACATATACAATTGACATCACAAAACCCACAACCTGAGCAGAAATATCGATCTTTAGCTTTAATGGCCTCCCCGGGAAACCAACAGAGCAACAGAGTCATCAATGGGACGATATTAGTGAGATATAAATAGAAAAACTACGTGTGAATTATCTGCTATAAAAGGAAATATTAACATACAACGCCCCCTGACCTTAAAAATGACGGTGATAGTTGGAAACTACTATTGTACAGTAGTATTCACACGAGATAGTCTCCAAACAATAGTATATCAACACGATAATCAAACGCTGTTTGTTTTTCAGTGTAACTTTAAGCTCAACGTGTATTATAATAACTAACATCAAGATTATTATTCCGTGAGAATGGTTTCGTTTCATTTTCACAAGACTTTTATGCGCTTCATACTAAAACTTTATAGTGTATTATTTCATGATACCTATTTATTTTTATTTTATCTGTAACCCATGTGATTTCCAATAGGTTTATAGCTTGTGGAAAAATAGTACAATAAAAAATGTAAACTTGAAAATAGTAGGTAATTAAGAAAAGCCATGTTCTGTTATAAGGGAAAATTTTCAAAAAGTTCCACTTCTTAAACAGAGATTAATGATTACATTTTTCACTGTCCTTATTCACTAAAATCAACTCGAAGTCCATCCAATACATAATCTGTAGGCACGGGTCTCTTGAGAATTTAGAGGTATCATTTACGTGAAAATAAATTATAGCCATATTTCTCTCGGTCTTGCTTCATACTTAGTATGATTTATCTTTCGTTATACAGATTAAAAAAAAACAAATATTACGTCACTGATTATTTATTATAGCTAGAACAATGTATAAAACAGTAATTTCCCCTAACCACATTACCTGAGCGTAACGCGACGTGCATATCAATCAATCTATTGTTAATACCGTTTCGGTGATTATTATTTAAATGTATGTCGGGTGGTGATAGATGTAGAAGACAGACGTATGATAGGTAAATTCCCAAATAAATGTTGTTACTTAGAATACCAAAAAACGCGATTAAAAATATATCCTGTAATTTTAAAAGTCTGTCGGACACCAAACATTTAAAATGCAAACTAGTACTCGCTATGTTTTGTATTTTAAGCCGATATTTCGATCCAGTTCATTAATCATGAGCCAGGCGAGACTGCGATTTGGGAAGAAACTCTTAACATATGACACTACAGTATTGACAGATAGGCCTGTCACATTATGTCACAATTGTGTTCCTTTTACTTGTGCCCTATCACGACACACGACACTTGTCTTTAAGGATTGAAATCTGGATATTTTAGTGTTTTACGTACCTACATCTTTTATGAAATTCTATCCTGCATAAAAATTTCAAGTCGATCTATCACCTACATACTTTTCTAGTTTGACGACTAAATCCGAAAGGAAGTTAAAATACGTACACTTAAATGCAGATTATAGGAAATGTTTATTATAATATTCCTAATACTGAATGGTACTGTTCCTTTTAGTGCAACGGTGGCAAATCTGCAAGCCAAAGTGGAAGGTTTGACAACAACCAACGCTCTTATGAAGGAGGACTTGGCTATTGCTAAGAACACCATGATTCAGTTAGTAGAGGAGAATAATCAGTTGAAACACGCCCTCGGTAAGTTTGCAAATTATGTAAAATAAAAAATATATGTTTTATTACTGACGCTCCAAAAGTAGGTCGTATTTTATTTGAATTTGTTGATATAAATTTGATTTTAAACCCTTGGGGTGGCTTTTTTCGCTGCGTTATTGATCAAAAGAATATTCAACTTGGTAATGAAGTAATTATAATCCTTTAATCAACAAAAAATGTTTTTTATAAGATTTAATTAAAAAAAAAAATATTATACTAAACGTTGTTTTTAGTAATATAGCATACGATGCTAATATCGTGAAATGCTGTCGTGTGTATATCTTACTTGATGACTTAGTCTGATGTGATTTTACTACGAAATTATCTTCACGAATCATAATAAAACAGTGCAGTAGATAAGACACCTTGCAGTACTTAGTGAGTCACGGCTTTGTAACTTTGTATCGTTTAGTAGGCATTAGTATGCCGCTGCTGTCGCGCGCGTCGCTACTTCATCAAATTATAATAACAAACTTCGATCAAAGACCGTTATGCGCTGCCGTACCGATGGGTAATTCGACCTCAAAGACTCGTACGAAAAAAAAATATTGGGCCAGGAATTGTGAGTGTCGAATGTCGTATTGTGATATTTTCGTTTAAAAAAAGATTGCCGCGTTCGAACCGTTTATTTACGTATCTGAGCACGTGTGTTTGTTTTTTGTTCAGGTCAGGACATAACCAAAGACAGTAGGATGAAAGTGACGGAGCTACAGTCGGAGGAAGAGGTAATTTAATGCCCTGTTACAAACACTTTAGGAAATATTCGACACGAATTTATTTTATTTTAATACACGACAAATATGCTAACTAAAATATTTTAATAAAATACATCATATATTCTGGTATAATTTCTATAAATAACAATAAAACAAAAATACACATACGTAAAAAGTAATTTGAAATATACAATTTTAATCATCTTTGTAAAAAATGTTATTAGTAGGGGTAACTCATAACGTAGGTAAAAAAATAATTTATTTCTGATAAAAGGTAACACGATAAATGACTCCTTTGTTTCATAATTATTTCACTTTATTGAATCACTTATTATCAGGCCATCTTCACTTGATTCCTATAGATAAGGAATGAAACTAACAAGTACTTACATAGTATTATCATTCATTATTCGCTCCGTATAAACACGGTTTTCGTTTTAGGAAAAACGGAGCGTAAAGAGCACTTCGTCTGACAAAAACAGAGTTAGAAGTGAGAGTGAGAGAGAGGGTGAGTTGAGCAAAATATTAGAAGAGGAGAGGAAAAAGAGTTTGGAGATGCAGAAGGAATTGGATTTGCAGGTTTGTGTTTTGGTTTTGTAGACTGTTATTTAGTCACGGCTATTCATATAACACTGATAATTATGTAGTACCTAATTAATTACACAATTTCAGCTGTAATTTTAATAATTTCAGATATCTTTGAAAGCTGAAATGGAGGTCGCTATGAAGTTGCTTGAAAAAGATATTCACGATAAACAAGACACGATCATATCTCTACGGAGGCAATTGGATGATATAAAGTTGATAAATCTGGAAATGTACAAAAAACTGCAGGTAAGACATTTTCTTTCAAGCAAATTGCGTAATAACAGAAAACTGAGGATTAATACAATGCTTGCAATTAATTCAACTATCACAAGTGCACTTATGAATTTGCAATTAGGTATGCACATCGAAATTGTATTTTTACAATAATTCCTGTTTTGAGTATCCCGTTATAATTCTTAATTATGTACAATTTTATGCAATTGAAATACATTTTATATTAAATGGGTACTCACGATTATCGTTTTTTATCCTATCCGCTACATGTAGACGAAAATATATTATTTTGACAATAAAATAATTCAGTAAAAATATTGACATAAAATTCGGTAATCGTGAGTACCCGTAATACTCTTCAGCACAATAGCGATCTTCCTCCTATTCAGTAGGATTTTGTACCCTTTAACCTTGAAACCGCATACTCCGTAACTCTGCTTATTGTGCCTTCAAATAATTTGCCTTTGACCTCTTTAGTTTCATTTTTATTTCGATATTCAGTCGAATCAACTTGCATTGAAATTTAGGAAACATTTTGAATAAAAAAAAATGTTCATAACATTCCTATTGTACAAACTTAACGACCTACATTTTGTAGTAATTGCTTTGTGAACGATAGTTGCGAAATTTGTATGACGTAACATCGGTAATATGGTGAACGAATGCCACTATCGGTGTTCATCTAAATTAATGACTAGTATTGTATAGATGTCTGTTCGCGCACTTACTTTACTGGTTTTTGTCGAGTATCGGCAGTGAAGCGGTTGAAGGCCGTGAAGTGTGGGCGATCTAATACCGCCCATGGTCTCATTCTCATTGTTCGATGCGTATCTTGTGCGTTTTCCTCGAGAACTTATTTTTTTCTTTGCCTTACTATGCTTTTAATACTCTAATCTTTCAATCTTTACCTATCATTGTCCGTATAAAATTTAATTCCCCCGTATATCTTTGTACTTGATATTGTTTCATATCGATATATCGCTTGTACCGTAACAAAAATGTATATTTTATTTGAAATACTAATGTAATGCTGTATTCACAATGCCGCGCTTGTTGTACGGAAGGAATGCGAGATGGAACTGACGCAGAAGGGCGAAATGGTGTCGAGGCTTCAGGGGAAAGCTGAACAAATTGGCAAAATACTGCACAATCTCGAGAAATATAACCACTTCCTAGGACCCGACCATGATCTTGTCAAAGCTCTCAGATCTCCTACTAACGATAGCCTCGCGGAGAACTTAGACTCGTTCAGAGCGCACAGTAGTGTCCAAAAGGGTACAAAGTCAAAAGATGAAGGCCCGCCCAGTAAAAAGTTAAACTTGCAGGAAATACCACCGTTCCGCAAACTGAACGCCGACAAGTCGACACCGAAAACTGCCCAGTGAACGGAATTGATTTTCTCATAACATACTCGTATGCAAGATGCAGTCGTTAAGTGTCGCAAAGTAAATATTACATGGCGAAAATATTAAACAAACTTGTTTCGTCATAAAGACATTTCTCTGGGATTAAAAAGACATCGGTCACATACACGTAAAAAATGTCAGCGACTATACTCATTTTGTTATATGAAACTTTATGTTAATGTTGTGTTACGTAATATAATTAACGCGTAATAATTAAGGTTCGCAAAAGTTCTAATCCAAACGAATGACAAACAATAGTGTGGTCGTTATTAAAGACAAGTAATTAGGCAATAAATAGTTAATATATATCTCAGTTTTTCCAATCGAAAGTTATTCGTTACTAAATTAAATTAGTACAAAAAACAGAGCCGTGATCAATTCGACAGAAGTCGTTTTTTTATAATTATTTCATCGTTACTCTTATATTTAGTATATTATTTGTAAATTAGGTCATTTGTATACACGACACTACGAGAGATGCCGACACTTTGCGACTAGATGCCTCTCTGTATAATAGTTTTAACCTACATCCATAGGGTGGTATTTCCTGTTAGAAGAATTTAGAAGTATATATTTAATAGCTAACATAATTAATTAGTCATGCTTATATATTTTGGGGATAATACGATGGTTAGATCGTTCTCAAACGAACACCACAATAATTAAAAAAACCAATTTATTGTCCTCATAATATTATAAACGGAATGCTTACAATAACCAAAATATCAAACTATGTATATGTATGCCATACTGCCATAATAATATATTATTACTAACAAGGGTATCACAAACATTGTCTTCGCTCAATTGATTTTGTATAAATAATATTATTGTTTATTTAGCTAAATTGTACTAATGGCTTTGTTTTAGGAATGTGAAAGTTCCTTGAAACATAAAACAGAGCTAATAGCCAAATTGGAAGCAAAGACTGAGTCGATGGGCAGCACGATACATCAGCTCGATGAAAAGTAGGTTTAATTTTGTTTATTTGACGCAACAAGCGGCTCGCCCGCGCCTCCGCGAGGATACAGTGCCTACTACTTGTGTTGACTTATATAAATTTATTAAAAATATGTAAAGCTTTACATATCAAATATTCGAACGCACTTAGGTGTGAGCGACGCACTGCTTGCTGAAAGACTTGAGGTGACTCTTTCCAATCAGTCGATATTGGCAAACCCTCACAATTGACTCGCTGTATGTTACTTGAAAACTATATTTTGATAATATATTTTGGTACGACTGTTAAATGATTTTAATAAAAATATGAGACGGCAATGCGCTACTGTTGCTTTAGCTTCCTCGTTGCTGTGGTATAGCAATACTTAGTGGTAATATTTATTGAGTAATGTTAAGTTTGCATTAGAATTACATCATTTTTGTTGTTCAAGTTTATCTAAACTGTCGGTCACAAATTTTTTTATACATTAATCTAAATCGAATTGACATTGTTTATTAAAAATTATATAAGCAATATTGTTATTCGCATTGCATAGTTGACCTTTTTATATACATAAATCGATTGATCCTATAGAATTACTCGTTAAGAGATCGTTGAAAAAGCTAGTATATGAATGTTAATACGTTTAAAATAAATAACAATATTTTGTAATTTCTTCCCGTGACTCAAGTATTAAATTGTGATTGAATCCGTTAAAATTATATAATTTATAGAATATAATTTACTTTGATCTCATTATGTAATTAATCAGTATTTAAAGATCGAAACCGTAATGTGTAATTAATTATAACCATCTTAGATATAGCTCCGAATGTATGAAATCCGATATTATGTTGGTTTCTTTTATAGTTTTGTAATTTGGAAACAGCTATATGTAAGCATTCTTTGTAATAAAGCATTATTCAGCCGCAAACAGTTATTTCATTTAACAGAAACCGAAATCGCTCGCTTTGTATATATTATGTTGATTGTGTAGGTTTGCCATTGTCACTCTTGTGTTTGCATGACCTCGTGCGTCCGAAAGTTACTTTATGACATAGTAACTTAGTATACACCTTATTCAGTTGATACTGTTTTTGTTTTACCTGTAACTGTTATAGTAAGCCTCCCATTATATTATTTCCTTATTATATTTATTACTCCTTGATTTGCACGAAAACGCCCTTAAACGACTATTGAACAAGAACCCTAACTGACAGCTTTTTAAATGAAAGAATAATAGAATATAAAGTTGTTTTAAATTTATTACCCCTTAGTTACTGAATAAGGTGTTACATCCTTTAACAAGTAGTTACATTATTTTGTGTTATAAATATTTGCCTTGCTTTATCCTTAAGAACCTTCGGAAACCAATAAACATATAAATATACACGTATAACATATTATCTGCAGAATTTAATGACACCACAAAAAATGACATTCATGTTATAAAAGTATTTGGGTAAAATGTATCAACGCAGCTAAACAAAATATTTGGATTATCAATAAAAAACATTTATCATTCTAGCTAAGGAAATGTCTTCATTCTATAGTTAAATATAATAACGTATAAATATATATACATATATACATTTTTTATATCTGAGACAAACTATACACAAGATAGACTTAAAAATTCCTTCATTGACGTTTGTAAAGATAACTTAGGCATGGTGGCATGTCACAACACACTCTACCATGGAATATTCATACATAGAATATATTCTAGAGATGATGTAACTGGAATCTTGTTAGTTTAGAAATACACTACGCGGACGCAAATTTTTTATATCGTAGCTTCTATATCCAGGGAAACTGCCTGGTAACTATGCATTATACTCTTATATTCTGTACTAGTGGCCGCCCGCGACTTTGTCCGCGTGGAAGTCGGTTTCGGAATGAGAAGTTTTCCCGACTTAAAAAGTACCCTATCTATTATTCTGATATATAACCTATATTATTGTAAAGTTACATCCAAATCCGTCCAGTAGTTTTTTCGTCAAAGAATAACAAACATTCTCACAAACTTTCGCATTTAAGAAAGCTTTGAATTGTTAAGCTATCGGGAGTTACACGTGTTATTGTGAGTCAACCATAAAAGATAGACATATGCTGTGGTGGGACT
>DWJN01002322.1:0-15531 GCA_018248895.1 Carystus phorcus | reverse complement strand
CCGCCACGTACTGAGTTTCTTCTACCATTTTCTCAAGCATCACTCTTGTAATGAGCTCGATACGATCTTCAGTTTTTTGTGTAATTCGCCACTGAAGAACTTCCTCTTCCTCGGCTAAAGATCCTTCGTACACGCTAGGAATATTATTTTCAAAGTAAACTAAAACTGGAAAATCTGTTACACCGTACGACTCTGCTATAGAATAATCTTGGGTCTTGACAAATTTAATTTCATGTCTATCACAGTCGTCATCTATATTTTCCAATTCTTCTAATATGCCAGCGCATTGCTCACAATCCAGCGAATCTATAATTTGAAATATATGTAAATTTCTCTTATATAAAAACAATTTTATTATAAACCGGGGCTAACTGCAACCAGTGCACTCTATTCTAGTAAGAATTATTTATTTATAATTAAAGGATTTATAATTCAACTCTCACTAATCTACATAATAATTATGTCATCCATATACAATCAAATCTATATATTTATGTAAACTGAGGACGCCACAACTCGGGATTTATAAAATGGTAAACCATATAACTCTAAAAGTTATATTGTAACATAAAGTCAGGGGAATATTTATTAAGACAGTAAAAATTTGGTGCTATGATTTCATGCCACATGCAACATTCGTCTTTAAAATCGCATTAGAAACTTGGGGTAAATCAATTCAAAGGCCAGACACTTATTGCATAAGGGATAGGAGTACCCTCTTGCTCCTGACCCTCTTCATCGTCATGATCTCTGTCTCGTTTTTTTGGCTTTTTCGCCGTTCTCGCGTTACACATTTCACACAACGTTTTGTTCCCTAATAAAAAGCAATATCGTTAGTCAATTATTGCAATTTAGCTTAATATTTCCTCCTAATCTTATCTGTATAAAATGGAAAAAGAAGTATAAAGTGTTTCATAAATAAATTTGATGGGTATATGAGTAGTGTAAACATGTGTGTTAAGTTTGTGTTAGAAGTGCGTGTCCAGTTAAGTTTATTGAATCAAACGATTGAATTCGATAACTTACAGAAGTAAACGGCTACCGATCCTGATTCCTGTATTAAGTCGATTAAATCTTGTCCTTCTAAAGCTTCTATAACATCACCAGCTGGATTCTTTTGAGTAAGGAGCCAACTTAGTAGCTGATGTTCGTCATATAGATCACCTGGAATAAAAAGTGACCCCGTATAAATGCTACTATACAAGATAACTAAGATTACAGCAGATTAGAAGTGAAAGTTTTACCTGCATATATGACAGGATCTTTTGATCCTAATTTGAAAAACAATACAGCTGGCAGTGCAAATACTCCGAATTCTTTGGCCATTTGCCTGTCGTCAATCTTTACGAAATTGATACCAGCACCGTCTGCGTCATCATCGATATGTTCTATTTCCGCCAGCACTCTGGGACACTGTTTGCAGTCATTACTGTCTAAAACATGTAATATGTGCAATACAATTTTGAATTACAAAGAGAACTTAAAATTAAGAGCTTTTGGCAAGGTGACTACTGTTATAAATAGGATTAAAACTCACAAAAGAATACAGCCACGTAATCTGATGTTTGTCGAATTTTTTGGAACATTTTTCTGTTAACTTTTTCGATATGATCAGTCAACTCCATGTTTTCTGGATTAGTCAACCAATCTAATATTTCTTCCTCGTCGTCCATATCACCATCGTAATTAATGGCTTTGGTTTTTCTAAAATATGTTATGCCAGGAGGATTTCGAAAACCGTATTTTTTCGCCATTAACCGATCGCTGCATTTCACTATTTTGATACCGTATTCAGCTGCTTCGTCATCAATTAACTCAACGTGTCTAAGAATCCGCGGGCTACCAGGATCTTCTTCTTTGTCTGTAATAAAAAAACACAGCAAAAATTCACAATCCTTATATTTAAACCCTGAAACATAATGTTTATGATAAGATATCGGGAAGCAACACAGGATGCTAGTGTGAAGATAAGAGAGTGTAAGCGTTTTTATATTGTTCATTTATTTATTACAATATACTTACAGAAAACCACTGCTAAAAATTCCTTAGTCTCAATGTATTTGAATAATTTTTCTCGGTCTATTTCTTCGATACTTTCGTCTTCTTTCTGTTTTACCATCCATTCCAGAACTTCAGATTCGTCCAATAGGTTTCCTAAAACGTTTTTATAGTCACTTCAATACTGAGAAATCCTAATGATAATCTAATATCCAATAAAGAAACCACATCCATTTATTTTCAAGGAACTCACCGGTTAACATCCAATAATTGGCATGCGCGGACTACTACGGCAATACCATGCTGACATCATTCGTGTGTGAAATGAGTAATGATAGATAGAATATAATAGAAAATGTATTTATTTAACAAAAAAAATATCAGCGCCGACTCAACAAATTCAACGTAACAAATAAATAACTAAACATCCATGCTAATTGACGGCCAAACAATACAATCTATCGACATTGTCTCACAACGCCAGCACTGCACAATTAAGTACTAGAGGACAGGTGCGACCGCGGTCCGAGCGCCGAAAGGTTCGCATGAACAAATAAACCCTTCGAAGCTTTACTTCAACAATGAATCTCATACGGCATACGATTGCTATATAACATTACGTATACTTAGTTAATGAAAAATATAATCTAGATCTGGCATTGCGTTTGCATTATATAAATATTAGTGCTGATAGTAGTAATATAAAACAATTAGAACTATGTAGAATTTAATTCTAGAAAATTACTGTTTACAAAATGTATTACAAAATAATGAGATTTCATGAAGACTAGAAAACTATATGAACATGAAATCCTTACAACAATAAGTCTTTCAAGATGGCACGGCAAAATACGTACAAATAAAAATGCCTTTTTATAGGTGTTATCTCTCATGTTAATTTCTAAATATTGGAATCAATTTTATAATCAAAAGAACGATTTGTACACCTGCTAAGAACGTCACTAACATCCCAATATTTAGCCTCCTCATGTTCTCTAAATAACATTAGTTTTATATAAAAAGTACGATTATAAAATATGATAGCTAGCTCTAAATGGGCCTTTTAGCTCCCCGTCGTAGTTTAGTAAATTTAGATGAATAAGTAATGAAGCTATTATTTTGATGTCAATATACATAACGTTTGTGTGTAATATTTATTTATATATAAATACAACATACAAGTCAATAAGTGCTAGCAGAGGGGACCAAGGGACACGAGGTTATTTAAAGCTAGTTAATCGAATAAATGATGCATCGTTAGGCAAGTCGGTGACAACAGTAGAAATGTAAAGAGAATAACATTCGTGAGCCCTTGATGCCCGCCCGCACGCTCCTACCATCTGATATCACTGCCAGTAACTCTAACAATTAACGGTTACCACCACCAAATATTGTCAGAGCCGAATAAACCTTTTTTTCCCTTGGACGGTTTGTCAGGTTTGGCGAGCGCTTTATTTCTGCCCTTGGCTGGCTTCTCCGGAACGGCAGGCTTCTTGTCCAGTTTCTTGGGGGGAACCTTAGTGGGCGTCGCCTTGGCTACTTTTGTCGGGCTCTGAACTTTAGTGGGACAGCACTGGTAGGGTTCGTAAGTCATTTTTGGGACGGCCGGTTTCGTCCCCAATCCAATGTAGAAACAGCGATCGCCTGCAGTCAGTAAAAATTTTTTGTTTACAACCGCACAAATCGCTGACATAATAGAGTTAACTGCGTTAATAGACTGTGCATAATTAAACAATTTTGCGCTAACTTTGTTATGCGCTCTATATATCTAAATGTAATGTTAGTAATTAAGAACTGGAAAACGTTTAAATTTGATATAAGCGTTCGCGAATGACTGCAGGCAACAGCTGGTGATATGGGAACCATGCGGGTTCCTGAACTCGACCATGCAGATGTGTGGCGGGGGTTTCCGTGCCTCCGTGCAGGTTCACGTCTCGGGGGCCAACGCTACTAATTTACCTGTAAACATTTTCTTTATCCTACTGAAAATACTTTCATCTTCATCATCATCCTCGTCATCATCATCATCATCGTCATCATCGTTGTCGTCGTCATCGTCGTCGTCGTCGCTATCATCATTTCGATTACTGCGACGGGCGTGTTTGCTATTTTTTAAATTGGCCCCTTTATAGTTCTTACTTATTTCTTCATTATCATCATCGCCGTTTTCCTCATCGTCATCGTCGTCATCTTCGTCGTCATCATCGTCGTCGTCATCATCATCGTCGTCGTCCTCGTCATCTTCGTCGTCATCATCATCATCGTCATCGTCGTCGTCGTCATCATCATCATCATCATCATCGTCATTGTCGTCGTCATCGTCATCGTCATCGTCATTAGTCAATTCTGAAGCGTGAACATTACCAGGATAACGAATTTTTAATTTACCAACTGATTTCCAAACTCCTTGAGTAGATGGGTTCTGATAGTTTACTATTCTTTTAATTTTTTCTTCAATATCATCGTCGTTATCCTCATCACTGTCACCGTCATTGTCATCATCATTATCGTCATCGTCGTCATCGTCGTCTTCATCATCATCATCGTCATCATCATCATCGTCATCATCGTTATCGTCGTCATCATCGTCATCGTCGTCAATATCCGTGTCATCATCGTCATCTTCGTTATCTTCGTCATCATTGTCATTATCATCATCATCCATATCGTTTCTATTCTCAACAAGATGGGCATATTTCCTTTTATTACCTAAATTAACCTGCCGCTTTGGTTTATCGTCCAGTGTTCCTGATACTTTTGCCTTCGGTTTTCCTATTGTTTTTCCCTCAGTGGATTTTTGAGATTTGTTATCAATATCTATCTTGGTTTTCGCTCGTGAAAACCCCGGTTTTTTATCAACATCTGCATGGGACCTTGCGTTAATATTAACTTTATTTTTTTGGCGGTGGCTATCTTCACCTGCAGGCATTAGTAACTGTCATGCAAAATGACATAGCTCAAACATCCAGCATTTAAGGCGTATATAATAATATTTTTATTGTGTAGAGATATCAAGAATGATGTCATGCACGTAATGTTTTGTAATTCATTATTCATAATAAACCAACAAATTCTTAGAGACCTTAAACAAATATTATAGTATAGAGTTTGTAAATGGATGTGGATTCTTACTTTTTTGATCTACAAGCCACTGGAGAACCTTATTTTCATTCTTTAAGTCACCTATAAACAGGGTAATAAAATTTTTAGAAATGCTTAAATATTTCAGCATAGTAACAAGATAAGCGTCTTTTTTTTTTGTTTTTGATAAATATATTTCAAAATACAAATTACTTGCAACAAGTTATAAAAGTAAAGTGAAATAATAATTCTTAGACTTCAACAAGGCAGTAAACTATTCGACGTGGTAGCCAATTCCTAAAAAGACAAAATATACTAGATACTTACCATCGTACATAATTGGAACACCAGTTTCATAATAAACCAAGGCTGGAAAGCTGAAAATTCCGATATCAGATGCCAGCTTAGAATCTTTTGACTTAACAAACTGAATTCCGTGTTTGTCTGTATCATCGTCTATGGTTTCCAACTCTTCAAGGATCTCGTCACAAGTATCACAATCTTCACTATCTGCAAAAACCATTATGCCAAATGCCAATTTAGTTTTATTTCTTTATGATTGCAATTCACCACCAAAATTTATAATAAAACAATAGTCAACAAAACCATCAAAGAACCGTCATTCTATAGGTATAGTAAGAGAAGTTGCTAATAAAGAATCAGACCACATAGTGATAAATGGATACGACCGCCACCTATGCACACTCGCGACACAAAACCCTCTTTAACGCATAACGCAGTAAAAACTATTTGTTACTAGCAGACTCGACCACGCGTTGCTGTGACTAAAGTTTACATACTCAATGTAGTAGACTAATTACCTTACTCCACCATCTGTTAGAATCTTACGGAACTAATTCTTTGTAAGATATTAAGCAAACATTTTGTAATAAAATAATATTGCGACTATAAATTGAGATGTAATCTATCATATTTTTCAAGTTTATCAAACAGGCCACGTTGTGCAAAATTTGATTAAAATCGGTTAAGTAGTTTAGGAGTCCATCGCGGACAAACACCTTGACACGTAATTTATATATATTAAGAAAATACGAGTATTAAATCTAAAACTCGTATAATATATAAGACATCAAAACAACTAATGCATGTATTTCTCCATCGCGCCCGAAGCTGCTAAGCGATATTGGATGTTTGGCATTGAGATTAAATCCTGGATTGAGCTATTATTATTATATTTGGATCGCTAGTGTCAGTTATAACCTATAAATAATGTACAATGTAACTATTTCTATGTATAGATACTGCATCGTCACACATGTGCACACTTAATACCCATAAATAGATACTTATCGTTAAGCCTTTTTATCTAGTACAGTTGAGTGAATGTAATCGCTATTCACTATACATTAGATACTAACTCCAATGCCTTTACTGTACTTTATATATTTTCTGCAATAATAAATAATAAATATTATATTGCATGTATATAAATTAAATGCAAAAACTTCGACATGCACGAGAGTTCTTGATTTATAACTAATAAATAAAAATCTATAAACAAGTCTAGAGTAACAATAATTTCTAGTTTAATCTACTTATTTATTCTAGCTTAATTTTAATTTCCTTTCCAAGATTATATTAAAACATAATCATAAACAACTAATATTTTTCAATGATATCGTAAAGTATATTCGTAGAAAGAGGCTTATCTAAACAATCAAATGTCAGGAAGCTTACAAAATAACGATAAAATCGAGCGTCATCGATTTACGGCAATTACTCGTACTAGTCTACTGTTACGTAACGTAAAGCGTGACTTTGGTCGTTCACATGTACCAAGACGCACGTGACTTTGACCGCAATGGATTTTTTATTACAATAAAATTGTAAAATCTATACAAATAAATAAAAGCGGAGTGTCTGTTTATAATATTAAAATAACCGCCTTTTACCAGATGCATATCTACAAAATGTCTAAACGGTGCGTATACTAAAATATATTTTTTTACATTTTTTGTCAGTCTGTCTGTCTGTTCCGGCTAATATCTGGAACAGCTAGACCGATTTTCACGGGACATTTTCTCGCAAATAGCTGACGTGATAAGGAGTAACTTAGGTTACTTTCATTTTAGAATTGCATACATAATAATATGCTTATTGTAAGTTAACGTTAAATCTGCGGACTGACCAATAACTTTTTTGTTAAATTTTATGCCGGCGAAGTCGCGGGCACAGCTAGTTTCATAATATACGTACTATAAAAGACAAAATATTGCCAACAGTTTTCTTATGAAATCGTTTTATGAAATGGTTAATTCCACGGTAAGACCATGATATTATATGCAAACTGTACAATTTCAATTTATGTATTCATATTGTCTCAATCAATATTTCTTTATGTAAATTGGCGACAAGCTGTTGTGCTACCGATGTAAAACTATCACGTTAAGTTGTTATTTATTAATAATTCTATTTACGTATACCGAAGAAAACATGATCAAACGGTATAAATATTGCCAAAAATGCAATAAAATAAATTGCTAGCTAATTGATACTGTTCAACTACGAGTAGGTTCCTCCATTACCATTACTGTACGAGTGTTCGCGTCTCGCTCTAGACATTAAAATTCTTAGCGATTTAATATTGTCTTTCGTAATCAATATTTTAGTCGAGCAATAATTTTTTATCGCTCCAAAGCTGTTGAATTTTGTACGTCAAATAATAAACGACATGCTCATACCCTCGTACTAGGATTTATTATGTCTCGGGACGCAATACAAAAACGAGACATCATAAACATTTACAAGCTGAGAGCAAACATTTATCTGTTACATAAATGTTTACCCCGGCAAGAATTCAGCGTTCGACAATTTTCGTCATCAGGCAAAAAAAAATCTATCAACTAAATCAGGGATAGCGAACAAATGGCACGCGACACAAAATTTTTGGCACGTCATAGATCACGAAATTCATAATGAAAGAAGAGAAAAAAAAGAAGTAATTAATATTTGAAAAGCGAACGCAGTGGTGAGTGATCTTACGCACAGTCGTTATTGGCATGGCAAGTTACATAAACGTCTTTCCTGAACAAGAGAACACTCTACTACTAGACTCTCTCTACTAACAGAACCCTCATTACCTTCTTCGATATCGTTCCTGGCGGCAGCTTCCAGCAACATCACACTATCGCTGAAGTATATGTTCCGCTTGTTGCTCTTCTCCCGTTTGACCCGTGACCGCGCCCACTCCTTTTCCCTCTGCTGCCATATCTTCAGCTGCTGCATGCGACGCCTGGAAACATACACATGTTTATGCACCGTTAGGAATGCTTGAGACAAGTTACTATAACATTCTACAATAAATGAGTGTAGAACGTATAATCTGAATCCTTACTTTATGTGAATACTTTCAATATTTTGTAAGCTAAAGCATACGTATTACCTCATTACTGATTCATTTTAATATATACCTCATATATATACCTCAATAAAATCACATTATATAAGCGTCGGTCAGTTTGTTTTTCTAGCACACTTAGCACTAACCAATTCACAGTTAGGGAGTATGATACCTTTTGCTTCAATACGTGAGAGCCAACCACGAAAAGGATTTTAGATCACGCTGTATGATATGAGTGCAAGATTGTAGTACCGTCACTTCAATATTTCACTACAAAACTTTCCTTTCCTCACCACTAACAATTAATAACCATGTTATGTGGGTAAAAACTACCTAAATATTTTAAACTAGAATAACATATTAATATTCTACATACTCCCAGTACACAGTAATCTTGGGAAGACTGGCTATAAAGCTAGCGACAGGAATTTTCCCCATCCGGAAATTTAACGGAATTCCTTCTCCCGCAAGCCGCATGTCCTAACTAACGACAAACGAGTAAAGTCAATTCTTATATATTTTCTGAAGAACACGGTATTTGTAGAACATTTAGCACGCGGACTATAGACATGGTGCTAAAAATATCCCAATATCGTTTGATGTTACAAAGGATTTTTATTTTAAAGTCGTGGTCGATGTAATAATACGTAGGTAGTAGAGTCTGGACAGTATGTCCTTGGTACTTATGTCAAATAAGCTACATCTTTACTGAAGAAAATTTTGATTTTCATGCAGAACGTATTACTTCTGCCGTTCAAAGCATCCGTTAAATCTTTAAGCTTGTTTAGACAACGTTTACTCTATAGAAAACCTTAACAAAAACAGTTGTAACAGCTATGATGATATCTAGAATATTCAAGGCTTTCCAGTTAACGGTTACGTATTGTATTGAATTACGTCAAACAGCACAAGTTGAGGTAATATAGACAAGTCTGTACAGACATAGTGGCACAATCCTAAAATGTATTGTGACAGTTTTGGTTCCAGAACTTACTATTGAAGGACTCGGATAACAAAAAGTGCTACGATGGTGTAAAGGCCACAGTGACTTCTTACCACGATTATATTGTTTATACAATACATATTAATATAAAAAAAACTATCAAGTTATTTCAGCGATTCTTCCAGCATTAAGTATCGAGCTTCCCGTCATAGATTTATGATTATTAGATCTTGCCTTAGTTTTAACATTAACATTATGTCCTTAATTTTTAATGTATAATTATGTAAAGTACAATATGTTGTTATCTTACAGTACGTGTATTAAAATTTTAGCTTACTACACTCATATTGCAAATAAACTTTTATCATACTAATTTGAAACTATAACAGCATACTTTGAAGTTTTACAGCTTTCTACATTTTATTAATATCGACGATATAAACAAACACATCGATAACAATAAAATTACCATAGGCAAAAGAAATATATACGAGCCATATAAAAATTTGTCATCGATCTTTCGGTTCCATACTCCATATCCTTTGCGAATACGCGCTAACTGGTCTAATAACTTTATCTCGAAGTAGGATAAAACTAAATGTGTTGCATTTGTAATTGTGCATTTCATTGCATGGGTGAAATATACGTTGGAGCGAACCGGTCGCGGGCACTCCAAACGGTTGTGTGCGCCTTACGACCGTCAAGTTGAGATACACGAGTGTGTCATTAAATTATATCGACGTATCTGGAACACTTACAAAATGCGATTTCGGAGACAAGTTTATAACATTTTTATATTATTACCAGTTGTATATTTTTATATTGTAACATTCTATCCTCTTGGGAGTAGAATTGATCAAAATTCCTTCTTAGCGGATGCCTACTTCATAAAATCTATCTGCATGCCAAATTTCAGCCCGATCGGTCCAGTGGTTTGACCTGTGCGTTGATAGATCACAATGTCAGTCAGTCAGTCATCGTTAAGTTATATATGTATATTTAGATAATACGTACGATATACAATGGTTTGGTCCGTAATCTGTTGTATAACCACATAGGTCCTTTAGTAACATCGAGTGAAACTAATCACGGACTCACACGGATATTATTATGGAACTCCTAAGGAATTTGAATACCTAATACTATTTGTAGTACTTCTAGCAAAATATTCATATGTATTTGAAAACAATTTATATAAATACAGTCGTAATTAATACTGCGAACACTAGGACTATTCAATAAATACACTAAATAGGCGCAATAAAATGATCGGGAACCATTTTTTTTTATGTCGTGACCTCTGACTTATCAAGAGACTGGTCAGTCATTACGCTTCATTACACCATAACACCATTAAAATATCCTTGTATACCGCCAATGACTTAAGAATGTCCTTAATTATTATCTCCTTGACCCAATTGGGCTTATAAAAGCTCTTAGCTCTTGCGACGACAGATTAAGAATTAATCACTCACTCACACATGTAAACACATGTAAACTTCAAAAGACAATTACAGAACAAAAATATATCTATATTGAAATAATGTTAAATTAAATCTTAACGTATTACCATGAATGTTTGTCTGTAGGTCCGTTATGGACTCTAAAATAGTAGGAGATACAGCTCTGATGTTTAGCAACTTTGTTCAGAATTCTGAGAGGTTTGGTACCAAAATTACATCGATCGGACATGGTTTAAGAGACAGTCGAAAATGTTGTTTTTTTGCTGATCGATTAGACACAATATGGTTGATAATTATGCTGATGTGTATTTATTTAGTTACATATATTAAAGACACGCTCTTAATCTATTCATGTATTGAATCATACTTTTCTTACATATACAATAAAAATAAGCCGTTGTTGAGTCCCATTCATAAAGCATATAAAACTTATGACTGCTATTCCATAAAGTACTATAATTAAATTATACTATGACGACACAGCTAGTTAAATGAATTCTCTTTTTTTATTATACTTACTTTGTACATTACGACTATAATAATATTGTAATAACCAAGATAGAATAGTAACGTACAATTTTATTAAAATAACCTTTTCAGTGAAAAATAATAATAGAAATGTTTCACCGCAAAATAAAGTGTATTACTAACGTAACAGGTGTGTCCGGTGATTGTACGTTAGAATGATACTGTCAAATGGCCACGACCAACATACATAAGTAGTGAACTGATCTCTATAATAAAAATGCAACGGAAAAACTGGTTGTTACCACATCATAAGAGTTATAGGATCTTATGTTGTTGTTTATAATTTATTATCTTAAATGTTCATTCAGCGCCAGAAAACGGACTTTTATGACCTCAAAAAAAGTAACAGTTTCTCAATTCGTCTGTATTTTTTTGTTATAAATGTTAGATAATAAAAAAAGCTGGTGGTTGTCTGTCATGTCACTGTGTTTCTTTAATTTGAGCGACCTCCTGATATATGAATTTTAAAATATTTTCCATGTACGGACAGTTAGTTTTATTATATAAAAAAAATACGCCACACACACACTCATAGCCCCACACTGGGATAAACACACGCACCCAGACTTAGAACAGAAATTTAAACTCATCATTCAAATTTCGGCCTCGCTGGGAATCAAACCCAGGACCCTACGAGCGGTGGTCCGGCGTGATAACCTTAACACCACGCGGGTCGTCATATGTATAGATATACGAGTATACATTAGATCTCTCTAAATAATTAAGAGTTATTTGTGTTTAAAATGTAAGTCTCGTGCATATCAACAAGATTGTTAATTAAATAAGCTAAATACACTTGTCGAGCGATGAATTAAGTGCAAGTTGTCATGCAATCTACATATTACAAATACACCCGTAGTACGTTCACTTTCGTTAGGCGAGTGACTTTGAAACTAATTCGAATCTAGGCTCTTAGTATAGTTGAGCGGTACAAATAATTATGCAGCTTTGAATCTAAAGATGTGAACGTTATTTTACCATAAAACAATAGCATTTCTTAATACTTTTTGTGTGAACAATGTACTATATAAACCAGTGGATGTAGGAACATAATATTTTATGGAGTTAACGCGTGGGGAAGCACTAAGAAATAATTTTCGAAAATCATCCGCCAAAAACCCGTTGAAAAAATATACAAAGATGCCAAGCCGGACAGCCGTTCGCAGGGTCTTGGGTGGAATTTTCAGCGAACCAAAGATTGAATGGAATTTATAAATAACTACGTAGAAAAATAATAGTTTATATCGAAATATTTATGTTTAAACGCAAATACCAATATCTATTCTACAACAACTGCGTTGTACAAGGTAAAAAAAAGTAATATTTTTCACTGAATCGCCATTACAGACTAGGTTGGTATTGTATTTTTACGTGTGTGGTATAATATTATTAAATTTTATACCATAAGTGTTTCCCAGTCTATACATGTGTGCGTAAGGTAACAATACAAACAGGCGATGTACTCGTATCAGTGTTATCTCATGTTTTCAGATAGTGTTGTCGCTCTAGCCGATATTTGTTTAGAAGTTTAGCGGATATAAAATAATCTTACGTGACCAGCATCGATGTAACAAAGCACTAGATAATCTCTAATTTTATACAACATCCATGCAATTAATAATTCCTTCATAGGATGGATTAAACTTGTCTAAATATTACACGTAGTTATCAAATGGTGGTAACAATTGGAGTCTTTGGGGGTCCAAAGGTTTTTTTTTTTATTTGGTTTAAGTTAATGCTTGCCGTCAATCCCACGTGGTTTCCGTAAGTTCTTCCGCTGATCATGTCTTGTGCAAACTACTTGCGTTTTATACAGAACCGAAAATATGCCTGTCCCAAAACTATTTTATTATAAAAAATGTTTTCTAATGCTGTACGATTCTGCGTAACTAACGTTACAATTTAATTTAAGCATAGAATTTAAAAAAAACCTTTAAAATGTAACTCGTTAGTATTTTCATTACAATCCTCGTTCTTAATGCAACAAGATATAGTGAAAAACTTTAAAAAGTTGCGTTCAATTTGGTCTAGAAGCTGATAAATCATTCAGTAATCAATAAAGACAAAAACAATTGATCGCCTTCTTTTTGCTTTAGGAATTCCATTTCTTACGTTTTCTTAAGGGTAACTTTTATCAGCAATTTCACAATTTATACGATAAGACCATAATCGTTTTAGAGATAACGCTTGTGTCTTAGAAAGTCTTTCATTGCAAGGAATGGAAAAAATTCAATTAGTAACTACACTCTTAACAAAATTTTCAAAGATATTAGCTATTTAAACAGCTTAATAAGTTTTGTAACAGTAAAAGCTGCAATAAAATCAGTTTATTACTTTTGGCGCTCTCTCTGATAAGACAGACATCCACAATTCATCACTTATGTCGAGACGAGTATTCAACCTAAGTTTTTTTTATTCACTCAATGTACACGTGTAACAGATAACCTTATAACGGTTAAAAAGGAAAAGGTGAAAAAGGACATACCTTTCCTCCGTCCCATTTCCTTATCTCAACATTAAAATAATATGTCTTGCATCATCTATAACGCGATCAACCATTACGCATATTTCATTTTCGTAACACCATATTGCGCGCAACGCTTAATTCCTCACGGGGCTTTTACAGTAAGTTGACATGCGATCGTAAAAAGTGAAAATGGTTTCACTTTATGCCGGGTGGCAACTTCGTAGTTGTAAAATACAATACCAACCTAGTCTCAAATGGCGATTCAGTGAAAAATATTACTTAATTTGTATTTTTTTTACCTTGTTGTTATAAGAAAAATATTTTGTTTAAAGAATAGGCATGCCAGTTATTCTACAAATCCATATATTATATGACAAATGCGAATCCCCTCGATAAATCGTATCTCTACAAATAAAGCATCTAAAACGAATCAAACTATTTATTTTTAAATATTAAATATGTTTTTTTTTCTAATAGGACATTATAGACTAAGAAATAATAACCCATAACTGTACTATAGCCTGTCTTGGTAAAATAACATGTTGTAAACAAATTAATTAATTAAACTAACCCATTTGTTCCCAACTCACTCGTTGAAAAACTTTAATATCAGTCACATTATTTCTATTAAGACTAAACCATTTTAGTGGAATCTACAATATTATATATAAGATACAAACAACGATTAGCACGTGATATATCGATACTAATCAATGTTATCGATACATCTTACATTATCTATTGACATCCTTACTTTCTTACAATTACAACAAAAATGTAATACTCGCACGTGCTTTTGATTAAAAACGATAAGATGATTTACAACAGATTCGTTCTACAAACAATGTACTAACACGCTCTGATATTTTAAACTTAATACCGTCTATGTATAAAGCTTGTACAAACATAGGGATGAAGGTCAGAGAACCCAGAACTGCCAGATAAAACAGAATTAAATGTTGTATACTAAAATCGCCAAACAGTAATTACGGCGATAGCGAACCATTGTAGCCATTATTACATGCCTGACGCTTATCACTACGGGTTTACGTGGCCTCTAGTCCAGAAAAGGATTAGCTTGCTATATTTAGAGCAGCTATATTGTGTACTTCTGATAAATCTCGTGTTGACATTAGCGCACTACAAAATACATAGCTACGGGCTACGGTAATACGACGCAGTCACCTTGTTCACAAGTTATCTACATATGAACAAGCTCTTTATCTTTTTATTATATCTCATGCTATTGAATATCAATAATCTCAAATATTTTTAGTGATTATGTAGCATACAGAATCTATATTAGGGTAGAAGCAAGAGCTGGTTTTCCTAAACTCGATCCTTGTCTAAGTTACAATACAGAAGTTAACACTAATTAAAGTCGTAGTTTAAATAATTATAATAAAGTAACAAAACGATTATACCTAATAACTTTTTCGTTGCATTTTTATAAGAATCATTATACATGGAAAGTGGATGACAATAGCGATTGATCTGTCCAATACCTTTCCTATACTTCGTTGAAATTGGAGCTGAAATAATTGTAATAATGTGTCCGTGTGATGTGTGCTTTACTTGAACTAGCGGTGTATTGTGTGGGTATATATAATTTCTGTTCTGTATATTTTGTGTAGCGATAACATTGAATCAAAAAATTTAAAGACGGATCGTTAGTCGATTTAGCTGTTTA
>DWJN01002321.1:0-15533 GCA_018248895.1 Carystus phorcus | reverse complement strand
AACGATTGTAACCTCTAACTATTAAAGAAGATTTTCGACTTTAATTAGTAAATAACTGTTACTTACTAAGCTTATATAAAACGTAACTGAAATATGTTTAAACACAAAAACATAACATATTCGTACTGAGTAAATCCCTTTGCTCTATATTAACGTGAATACATCATTTTCTGCTTCTATTTTTTGAACCAATTTTTACTTAATTTTACACACATGTATATTTCACGAGCGTACACATTTATATTTTCTGGTCTCACTTGAATGACTTTGTAGCTAATAATTACGTCAAGGTTAGAAGTTTCGTCAAAAAGAATTACAACAGATTCAACATACCTATCTTGCTAAATTTTATACTTCTTTCGTGATATTATTTTTCACTTTCCTTCGGCATTTCTCCTTGATGTTTAAGTTTTTTAAGTGTTTCCTATATCCTTTATATTATTTGTGCGTACCGGTGGAGCCAGAATACCCTCTCTAGACTCCACCCTGATGCTGATCACGATCCTCTTATATGAGGAACCGACCATAGAGAGAGAAAGAGAGAGAGAGAGGCTTGCATAATGACGACCGACTACCTCATTATTTATACTGATATACATACAATTTTAAAGTTAAAAAAATATATGTAGTAGATGTTCCACCTACGTAGTAAATATACTGCTACGTGTCTATCTTACCTTATTTTCTTTGCTATAACTTCTTTTCAAACTGTAAGATCAATGACGAGATTTTTCCTTGAAACAAAATTATATGTCACAGCAATCGGCGTCTCTATAAATGGACTTTCGGCTCACGTGGATGATGTCACCAGCACGAGTGTTCGAGCAATATTTAGGATAATATCCCTTTCCCCCGCGTTCCGTCATATGATTTTACAGGTTTTTTAGTAGCTGCCGTAAAATATAGTTCCTGTATACAACGTAAAATGTTTCGGATCATTTGCTACCGACAGAAAAAGTAGAAAAAGTTTTCCGATGGCAGGGCGAAAGGTAATGTTGCTGTCGTAAAGATCAATGAATTTTGACAAACGATCGCTTTCATTTTCCATTATTCAACATTCTACTTTTGAGCTGTTTTGACTAAAACTGACTGAACTAAGCTGGTTTATAAACTTGTTTTTATTTG
This sequence comes from Carystus phorcus, assembly GCA_018248895.1. Taxonomy (NCBI): domain Eukaryota; kingdom Metazoa; phylum Arthropoda; class Insecta; order Lepidoptera; family Hesperiidae; genus Carystus; species Carystus phorcus. The sequence continues at coordinate 14,408 of DWJN01002321.1, read as the reverse complement.
GTCCATAATGTCCTATATAATCCTAGGGAAGAAGAAGAAGCGATGTCTTTACCTAGAAACACACACTTCATCGATACACTTCCCAAAACTTGCTATGAGCGCTGAATATGGGATGGGATTTGAGATGATAAAATTGTTATATGTAAACGAAGGAACACGAAAAACCTTGAAGATTTGCTAACTTTTTAGTATCGTTATTCGGTGAATACGCAAAAATTTACTAAGAACTGCCTGTCTTCTAAAAAATGTGCGATGCAAGTTATATGTAAGAAAGGGTTCATTCAAAAGGTAAAGTCAATTACAAAGCATCGATGGGTTCTGACGGACGGCTCTTATTCATCTCAATCAAAGTTACTTTCTGCACTTTGTTGTTGGTTACACACTTTTGTGTTTCTTTTGTTAATACCTTTTGTGCTCTGTTCTGTGATATGGCATTGTGATGCTGACTCTTGTTCGCGTTTGAATGGAGTATAGATGAGGTGTGCGCTGAAATTTTTGAATACGGAAATGAAACCTTATTTTTCTGTTTCGAAATTTCTCCCAAAAATAGCTCTCTTTTGTATTTAATGTAATCATGCCACCAATTCATTACAATTTTAAGGCTACACGTTTTTTTTCTTTTATTATAGAGGATAAATAAGAAATTTTACGTTAAAAGACAATATTCTTTTACCCGCCTCATACAAACTTTCAACTCCTATTTTATTTTAAGTGATGAATTTCCGAAAATCCTTTTTTATCGCTTGTTTAGGACTAAAAGGAAACTTTTGTCCAAAGTTCGTAGATTTAACATCAGTTTTTCGGCTCGGCCTTGATGAATCAGTCACACGAAAATGGTTTACCTCTTTTTAATAGCATTATGGACTAACACCGTGTTTGAAAGAAGGACAAGTAATCATACCTAAAAATATTAGGTACTAATTTTGTTACAGGTTTTATAAATTTGTCATGCTTTCTCATGCAACTATTTTTTGTCATAAATTTTGTCTAATGCTCATATGACAATTCAGGTTTCATTTCTGCGATAATTGCATTCAGATATTTAAACATATTCTGTTCAGATAGAGACAGATATTGCAGCAGTAATCGCATCAAACCGGGCGCAGAAGATATTAAAATGGTATTCAGTCGTTAACACATTTCCATTTCAAATTCCGTCCTTTACCTCGCATTTTCAGACGACCTGAACTTGCATTTTTGTTAGTTTCGTTTCAAAGAGAGAGCTTTACGTCACAATAACCTTTGAGTTGGTTCAACTATTCTTCAGCTTTGGCTTCAGATCTGGAGAATTCGATACGTTTGAACGTAATTCCTTTGGTGAACGACGATTTTTAAGGTATGAGCAAATGTATGTATATGAAAACTGTTAAATGCTTCTCATGAAAAATTTTAGTAATGTGTTTTAAGTTAACTCTTAAATCATTAGTAACATTCAGATCTTCTTATATCAGTATACTGGCTAGAATACTGACCTAAAGGCTGGTTAGCCCCAATACTAAAAGAGTTTATCTCCAAGTTCCAATTATTGTAACCTACGATATACATAAAGCTTAATTTCAATTCAAATTCCTCGTATTATAAACATGTCAGAAAAATTTGTCCGTATTAATTTAGAAAATGTATCCTTTTAAAACATGTTTTATTTTCGTAATTTTTCTGGTTTCCTAGAAGTTTCATTATTTTTTACCTTTCCGCATTTCAAAAACATTCCACAGATTAATAAGGAAACAAATTTGGTACATGGATACTTAATCCGTGTTTCGATGTTAACATCATAAAAAATTGGCTAACGTAAGATATTTTTTACTGTTAGGGTTTTATTTGCTTTACGTTGAAGAACGATGATCTTACAATCCTGAAATAAATTATTCTCCAACGGTGAAAAATTTAATCCGGTATCTTAACCGCTAATTCTTAGAAGCCTGCCTAAAAATGTTCTCTGAAAATTAACCCCAAAATGTGTGAAGGGTTTACCACGTAAAACAACAGGCCGGGTGCGGTGTGGACCGTAAATGGTGATGTCAACCCTCGTCAGGATAAATGATGAGATTTAGACGTGTGGTTGATGGAATCAATTACCATCAACATTCCTCAATGTTTTGTAAATGGGCAAGCTTAACTCTCGAGAGAAAAAATGATACTAAAAGGTAACAGAAACATCTTGGGAATGTCAATCGTATACATACGTCTTTATGTAGATTATACTTCACATGAGACTAAAGAGAAATCATCAATTTAATATTAGTGTTTTATTTTGTATTATCAAAATTATATAATAAACAAAATTAAATATTAATATTTATATTAATTATTTATTTATAAACAAAGTTGTTAGATTCAGGTGCATGAACACGTTTAATAGCAAAACGATTAGAGCACTATGTCTAAGCTGTTGTTTAAACTATTTTGTTGTTTTTTAAATATCTCCAATAGTTTTTGATCCCATAGTGTTCTACGTAAGATACTGCGAACCTTGAAAACTAATATATCAACCTTAACATTATAATAATATGGTTACTGACTATATAATTTTGTAGTTGCAGCTGTTCTTGTTCTGATGATGCAGTTTGAAGATGAAAAACAGAAATCTGGATAACCTATTACTTTGCTAGTAGACCCAAGTGCTTGAGCTTATTAGATTTGTGACTGATTCCTGGCTGGATCTGTTTATTGCACCGGATGACGAGGACCTCGTGTAGAAACTGGAAGGTGATGGGACTTTAGAATAGCTAATAATAAATCTATCGAATTTTAGCCCGTTACATATTTCTTGACATAACAGGAAAGATTTTAAGTAGTAGTGTTTATTTCGGTTTACTGTTAAAGACTTCTATAGGTATATTAGACGATTTTTGGATGGTTAGAAAATTTCAAGCTCGCATCAACTAAGATCAAGATATAACTGATGATTAGAAGTGTCCATATGTTTTTCACTCAGTCCAATAAAACGAGACGTCTCGCCTCCGCATAACATTTTGTGAAACTCAATACTACAAAGAAATTTTAGTTTTCTGCTCACTTTATATAAACTGTTACAAATGTCTTATATTATGACACTGGCGAGGAATATTAGAAAAAAATAACAATTTCAATAATAAAAAAATATTACTACATGTTAATTTCAAAGTTAGAAGTCAAAAACATTTTATTTCATAGTTTTAATTTATCACTTTTGTTAGTAATCCCCGCTGAGTGCCAACAATTTTTTAGCTTTTTTGAACTGTAATTTATATCATGCTCTGTACCTACTTCCATATGTTATTTTCGTACATTGTAAACGTGTAAACAACACGAGAACATTTAATACGTACCTCACGGACAGAGAATGTCGCTACCGACCCTCGTCAGCGGAATTGATGAGCTCCAGACGTGGGTGAATATTGAATCAATTCTCGTGTTTCTTCACGGACTTTGTTCAATACCCTGAAGTTTTGATGTATTGCCTTACACAGTTTTTGTGTAAGCAATCCTTTTTCTGCAGCTCTTGATAACATTGAATTTAATTTTTTTCCATAAACGTATTTAGTACTTTTACTATTTTTAACCAATCTGTCTACATGCATAAAAACTGTGAGTAAACGTCCGTTTCAACCATTCCTGATTTTTGAGTTCAAGAAAGATTTTAATTATAAAAAGATCATTTATCTCCAAAGTCTTCTTTATGGTTGACTTTGCACCCGAAACTCCCCGTCTATGAAAACAATTAAACTCGATGAATTTTTCGTCTGACCTCAAGGCTATAAACCTTCCCATATAAGCACTCCTTTTCTCCTAAGTAGTACGCGAACTATAGTTTGATTGATATAGTTTAATTTGGCTAGGACTAAACCTAAGATCATTAATTTATAATAAAATTGTGTGTTCATAAATAACACAATATTTTGAATATTTACTACCACTACCGATAACTTTAATGCTGTGGTTACGTGTGTTAGCGTTTACTAAATGATTAATTTTTTGCGCTAATTAATCAGTTTATTTGTAGGGACACTAAAAATTCAACATTTTACTAACTTATATTAAAACGTCTATTAATTCCTTTCCCTTTCATCCCAACGTTCCGGAATTCCTATTTTAAAACTACAACAGGAAATGTTGTCTCAAGTCCTGCAATAAAAGTGACTGGCCTCCCTGTTTCAGATTCCTCGCTTTCATGAGAAGGGTTGAAAATATCGCATTTAAGCCTTTGCGAGTAGCATAAATTCAAAAGGTTGGAAGGCATTGTTAGGACAATATAACTGTATCAATAAATACTGGTTTGTTTTTGGTGTCTAAAAACGAAAATCGTGAAAGGCTTCATAATAGTGAAATACGTGAAGTCCTCATAGTATTTTGGGAGCCTAAAGTAACGTAAGAGGCGAGAGAAGCTTACCTGCTTGATGATAGAAGTTCGGGTAACGATAATGATCAATATTATTGTATTGTCACTAGGAAACTTCCGCCGGAATATCGTCCCCATCTCTCAGTTACATAAATAGCGGACACACTACAAACCGGCCTCTTAATAGCTGGTCAGCTCCTGCTGGGCTTCCGTCACGGCAAGAGGCAGTTCCACCTGGTACTGACGACCGCAAGACTGATCGGCAGACGGCAGAAGTAACTCATTATAGAAACAACCAGCTCTCAGCAAAGTTCCTTCAGCCTTATACCAAGGAACGACCCGTATTGACTCGTCGCGATAGAACACCTATACAGGAGACAAATGTCACATTGATTCCTCCCGCCTTCATTAGAGTGAAGACCACAGATGATGCCGACCTATTACCTTGAAGTTCTCTGTGAATCTTGTTACTCTGCCCGTCGTCGTAGTTTTTCGTTATACAATTGTTTATTTTTTAATACATTATTTTAGTTTTTTTTTTTTGTTAATTATTTGTCTCATGTCATGTTAACCTTTTTTTAATTTGATTTAAGCTTGTTGTTATATCATTAATTAGACAACGCATTGGTAATGCTTTTTATGCGGATGTTGGCCGCCTGTCCGTTAGTCACCGATTTCCACGAAAAAGTACCTATACTTAGATAATTATGTATCTTATGTACATTTTGGTTAAAACCTGATATCAATGATACAACAGTTTGTTTAGAAGGTTTAAACTGTTTTAATGTGTTATGAGATTCAGTGTAATTTAAATTTATAAATGCTGAGATATTTCAACGTAATTGTCTTTTATGGTCTTAATTTCAGGAATCTCAAAATTACGCACGTTTGAAACGAGGTTAAGATTCTAATTTGTTGAAAATTAACTCTACATACCGTCGAAGGCAAAGCACAATTCCCGGGGGCTTACAAAATAGCAAATTAATTAAAATTTGGAAGATTTACAACTGGAGTATTTAATGACGAACAACAATTAAACAAGCGCGTAGAAATGTATGTTTGTTTATTAAATGGGTGAACATATGAAGGTCGCTCCTTGATTAGTTTATATTATAATTGATTAAGATCGCAATTATCTATTGTATATATTTTACATGATTATAACAAAATTGTCTTATACAATGCGTGAAATGTAAAAATATTGGAAATAATTTATTTCAAACATAATATTAAGCTCAAAAAGTAGGCAATGCATTGGAAATTAAAAAAAACATCCATAAATATCTACACTTAAATCCTTAATTATTTTATAACAGAAGAATATGTATTGAAAAGTTTTAAAAATATAATAATAATAAGTAATAAAAAGTATAATAATATGTACACTTAATTATTATTTTTTTTTTATTGTTGTTTCATGCTATAGTAACGCCATCTATTTAATTTCTGTCCTTTGATGGTAAAGCTCAGTTATTTTCACGTGCAAGACTAGGAATCATTTCTTCATTCGAACGAGCAGAATTAAGTCCTTTTGAATTTCACATGGGCGCCGTTTCCATAGCTGCGGAACATTATCCAACGTTATAATAGATTTTATTTAACCTTGCAATGTACGTCTGTAACTATGTTTGTATTTACTTGTTTGCACAGGTAAATCTCGCGGCAAACTATTGTATCATAGTAAAAGTTTTAAAGGGAAAGTTACTTTATTTTTTTAATTTTAATTTATTTTAATGATTAGGTACCCACTTAATATTATGAGTAAAGTTGAATTGTCATGACTTATATATAAAATAAATGTTATTTGTTTTATGTCTGTTTTTCTGTTTTTATGTCATTTATTATTGTTAAAAAAAGTTTATGCAAGCGAATTGATAATCTAAATCATTCTTAAATCTACTTAAACCCACAAAAACGGGTCCACTCTATAGGAGGAGTTCAGTGACATAAACCCGGACAAAATAAATATATATACATAGGTATAATAAAGATGATGTACAATTCCAAGAATTTCATGCTGTACCAAATTTCCTCAGTCGAGAATACAGCGTTACATAAACTATTTGTAAAGCCATATTGCATTACAGTTGACATTTTTATTAAACAGGGCCTTGTTGCAAACGGTGACTTACGAGTTTACCAGCTTAGATAATCCCACTTGGTGAAAATGTTATTTAAGTATCTTTCTTATATTGTTGCTGATACATTTTATTATGTAAGGACGACCTTGTAACATTGTAATAATTTTGATGTTATATGTTCGAGTCCCACGAGAGGGAGAAATTTATGAGAATGAATATGATTTATGAAATGAATATTTTCATTGAGATGTTTTTTTTTCATATCATAGTAAGTGAATCGCCTATGGACGTTAGCAATACTAAAAGGATCACTGACTCGTTGCTGGCCACGAAAGAAAGAAAAAGAGTGCTTGGCTTTCAAGTCTTTAAGCCAAAATACCATAAATCGATTGGCGGCTAACAGGAAATCACCTATCGGACACGAGTAGGTAACCCTAATAGATTTCACTTATATGAAATTAAAAATAAAGTCAGTATATTTTATAAGCAATTTTTGCGTCAACAATATCTCGGCATTCAATTCATGTCCGTTTTAACCGGTATTTCATATGTAATAAATAACCGCTTCCCCGCAAATTTGCAGTACGTGACACATGTAAATGAGTTACGTAAAAAAAATTAAATCGTTTTCACAACGACACGATAACTGCATATGAATTCGTAGTTATTGTACGAGTTGTTTCGTTGTAAATTAGTTAACACACGGCTTTTATATCGTGCTTTGCTAAATAACTAAATTTTTGAATAAATTAACAGTAAAAAAACTTTTTTTAAAACAAGCGTTTATATTACCTAAAAAGAATAAAACAAACTTTTTGTTGAAAACTTTTACTATCAACATAAAGTGTCATTACACAATTCGACAAGGTATCTGCTTCAAAATTGAGTTGCAAGATTCCACCCGAAGAAACATACATACATAGTTACATACGTACAATGCAAGTTAAATATATGATACGTGACAGTTGTATTGATACAGTGAGGTATGACATATATATGACTCATGGTAGTAAAGCAAGCGGGAACCCGCTCTCTTTATGGCTCGCAAGTTTTAGTGATAATAACTGACCTCCGTGTGCAAAGTAAATAGACAAGTTATCTGATGGTAAGGTATCAGTAACTTTAAAGTCCCGCGCAGAAACACGAGTTGTTTGGGAGTTGACCCAAGTAAGAGTAGAGTAGAGTAAAAGTAGAGTAGGTTGAATCGAGTAAGAGTAGAGTAAGAATAGAGTAGAGTTAGAGTAGAGTAGAGAAAGAGTAGAGTAGCTAAGAGTAGAGTAGCTAGCCAGTCAGGTATCAAGGTAGTGATAACCTACCGTCATAAGCTGTTGCTGTAAAATAACCGTACTTTTATAATTTGTATGAAATTTTTTTTAATTAGTTGTACTGAAGGTTGTCATTCGTTAAGCGCACCGCGAAGGTGTGGAATAGTTTGCCGGCTTCTGGGTTCAGGGTTACTTACGATGTGGGAGTCTTCAACAAGAGAGTAATAAGCTTACTAAGTTAGTGCGTCAACCATCTTCGACGTTTTCACCATTTACCATAAGGTGGTGGTTCAAGCATTAACTTATCTGAGGCAAAAAAAGTAACTTTTTTACATCACAAATAAACAAAACGTTAAAGGTGAATTTTCAAATGATTCGCTGTTTTTCTCGATGGAAACAATATTCTGAACTAGCGGTAGTGATAGCAGTTTACAATAATCTGAGAAAGTTTTCCCCCGACAGCATATTCTTAAATCGTCTCAGCCATCATCTTGAATTTTGTTTGCTTTTTTTAAATATCAACCAACCGAACTAAATGCAATTTAGGCAAATTGTGCCCCTATTTGCTCTATTGTCAACAAGATCTCATAGAATGAGCAAAATTTACTTGATCGTTTTGGCAATAGCAACGAAAAATTATTCCACGGAGTCAGCGTCACTCAATTTATATCTTGGCAGGTGGTCTGTATAAAAATGAAAATACATTTCAAAAATAATAAGAATAACACGAGGATTGAACATGCTTGGCTAGGGAAGGATAGAAATGAGTAAAATAGAAGAAGCGCGTAATAGACTGGAAAAGGTTTCGTTTCATTCTATTTGTACTGTATTGTATTTTGAAATATACTAAATTTGCTCATTCTTCAATCATTCGTCTACCGAAATGTAATAAGGTATTCTCGACCGAGTACTATGTTAGCAAAATAAATCCTACGGTTCCGAGTTAAGACAGGGCAGGGAAGATACGTATGACACGCGTCCACGTTTCTGTGGTTCATTTCGTTGCTACATTTTTCTTACATCTGTATTTTGCGGGAACAAGATGTGGGTTCCCACGGGAGAGCCCGCGACACGGCACTCAAGATCAGTAGTGGCGGTTTTCTGAATATGGCCTCCACATTCTGTAGCCATTCCACGTATGTCATCAACGCGAAATGTGTACGTAACCGTGAAATAAATTCCCTTCTGAATTATATACAAGACAAGTCTTTCTTTTCTTTGGATTTGTAGTTTATAAACCATAGATGATACGACAAAGATTCTTCGTACAAAAAGCTTCTGTTTCCAAAACAATGTCTACCGGGAATAGATTCGTTCCATCCATATTTCCGAAAGGATTTTTCTTTGAATCCTTGTCATAAAAGACACTCGCTGCAGTCAAATCAATAATGCAATTCCTGACCCGAACATTTTCTGCTCGCAACCGTTTATTTGACGCGAAAACTTTTGTGCTGCTCCGCCCACCAATTCAATGACCTTCTCGCTTGATTTAGACCGTTATAATTTAATATCCAAATGCGAAGTTGTTGAAGAAGTGTTACTGTGTTGTTTAGCAAACTATATTAATAGAAACTTTAATGTTAAATCATTTGATTTTCTTATTTCTAAAGCCAAGCATTGGCAGTAAAATCTTTATAACTAACCATCTCACTTTAGTAAAAATGTAATGTAATCTTCTCGATTGGGTTATGTGTACTAAAAATTGAGCAGTTATTCTCTGAATTAAGAACTTGAAACTGATGCTTTGTGATGTAACGACTTGAAATAGGATGCTGGCAGTTCTTATAAAAACGGTGAAATGGAGTTAACCATGTTTGATTTAATCGACACCGTTCTCGCAATCTTTAACAACGTACATCCTATCGCAACGAAGTTATATCTAGTTACTAGTTACAACACTTTCATATACCACTCACTCGTGACCACTTACCAACATGTGACTCGACTGTTCGTTTATCACCTACTCAAATAAAAGACTTAACATATAATTTTTTCGTCACTCAACCAATTTTCTATATTTTTTAATATCTAATAAAATGTTTTGTAAATACATAAATCAGATGGAATGGACTGGAATTTGTAAATATTTAATGTATCTGAATAATGATTATACCCAATTGAATTAGATTACTGAGAGAACTTCTAAATGTTATTCCATGTAATCAACACGAAAAAGAATGATTTGTATGCTTAACAAAACAAAGAAAGTAACTCGGATAGTACGTAGAGGTTAAATGATACCTAACGCTGAGGTATAATCCTGGAACAAACTGCGGATTCATTAGACTCAGGTCAGGGCAGTCTCTTATCTGGCTCGCAGTAAACCCGCTTTGATTGAGGACTAAGCTCGAACTTGCAGAAAGGTGCTCTAGAGATTATCGTCTGAGCGACAATTTACTGTATTTGTGCACACATTGCTAGATTAAAAGAACCTTAACTTACGTTTTATTTCATTCAGTATACATTCAGTTTTTTGTTTGACATTACTTGTTATATGATTTTATACTTAACCTATCGTGGATTAGGCACATTTTACAATGAAACCGAGTTATCGACATGTATTTTGTGCGCCGATATTTCGACTCTGTTGCTAGAATCGTGATTACTGGCCGAACTACGGTGGTGCGGAGAAACTACAAACAAAAGTTAGCCCTGTTTTAATAAGTTCTTAATATTACCTAACAATATTATTTGTTCCGCATGATAAATAATTATTTTAGGATTCCTGTTTTTGGGCGTATAATATACTCGAAGTCGTGCTTGTGAATAAGAGCTCTGAAATATCTTTATATACCTTTATATACTGAGAAATTCTGTACATCGGTGAGAGAATACGTACTATAGTTTTGTCGTTATGAATGACTTAGAAGATTGGGACAAACTTTCTACTTAAGATGAAAAATGTCGTATTTACGTATGACAGGGACGGCTGCATGGTTTATAATAAGTATTTTTCAAATAATAGGGCAAATTCTTGAAGAACTACAAAGAATCTGGAGCGAAGTGCAGAAGTACAAATCCGAGAAGAATAATTGGTTGGTTACAAGTGTAGGAAAGACGTAGCTATAAAATAGCAGTAGTATATAAAGACAATGCTGCATTCTTGTCTTTTGAAATTTGCCATTTGCCTTCAACTCATTAATGGCCCACTACTGAACATGAGTCTCTTCTCATCGCTGATGTGGTTTAGACCATACTCTACCACGCCGCTCCGTTGCGGATTGGTGAATGGTTAACGAAAACGCTCAAGAAATTTTTACCACAAGTTGTCACCCATCCAGGTTCCAACCCCGCCCGCAGTTGCTTTGGTTAAGTCCGACGCGAGCCGCCGGGCTATGAGCGATTCGAATCCTAATTTGAATGAAATTTATTGAAACCCAAATTACTTTTCATCACAAATATATTTTACTAGTGACACAACCTTCGATTTACTTCGATAAAACTGCCTTTATAATTATGTCCGAATAAATTGCTATTTATCACTTCAGGCATTGTAATTTAAGGTCTAATTACCATAATTTATTGATTCAGTTAAAAAAATTGTCAAATAAGTATTAACAACATCTACTTTTTTTTACTTCACTTTTCGTAATTTTTTCAACACTACAAACAGTTAATGCGGTTTATGTTTTTATTATTATCTAAATGAATGCGCTTTATCACCCAAGACTGCATCACCACTTACCATCAGGTGGGACTGTAGTCAAGCATTAACTTATAATTTATAAAAAAAAGATTATACATTTTTCAGATACCATCAATGATAATTATAATTATTAATATCTTTGATAGACAATTCACAATATTAAAGTTACACAAAATTACGGTCATAATAATGAAATAACGTTAATTACGTTAAAATTGTAATGAGACAAAGTTTCAAATGTTGGTACAAATAACCCGAGACAAAGAAAGATATCTTGCAATAAAGTTCCTCTTGAAAATAGCAATAATAACGGATTAAAGATGAGAAATATAACTGGAATTAGAAACTGCAGACAACGACGCGACCTTAATCTTTGCTCGAGATAAAATTACTAAACGAAATTGCGCTAACGACATGTAGTCCTTTCAAATAACAATAAAATCGATGTTAAAAACAAGATGGTCAATGGAAGCTGTACAAATACTGAATACAGCATATTAAAGGCAGTCCGTACGAAACCTCTGGAAACTAAAGACCGTGGTAGTATAATTTTGAAATCTACATACATATACTATATACTAATAATATAAAACTGAAGAGTTTGTTTTTTTTGTTTGAACGCGCTAAGTAACTACTGAACCGATTTGAAAAATTATTTTTGTGTAAGATACTCCATTTATGAAAGAAGGTTATAGACTATATACCATCATACTGAGATGTATAAGAGAGGAGCAGCAATTTAAAATATAGCGAAATCGGTAAAATTTTGATATATCTATTGTCCTGTAATATTATCGTGATCAATTGTAGTTTCTTATAAGATTACTAAAATATGTCTGCACTCAAGTTAAAAAGATAACAAAAGCCAACAAGAAAAACTTAAATTAAATTAAATTGTAGTTCTGATGACGAAAATGTGACGTGCAAGGTGTCGCGATGCGGTAACAGGGCCGCATGTATTATTCAAGTACAGTACTGAGAATGGCTGACTGAAAGGCTGAGATACTATACTCGTGGTTCCTGTTCAAAGAAATGATATGATACTAATGGATCCAAAGTCTGGGCGATTCAAGATAATACGACTGTTACAATACATTACAAATAGTGTTTAAATAATATGTGTTCATTTTTTTATCATATTAATTAAAATTTATACTGCGAATATAGTATAGGTTCTTTGATCATGTAGAATAAAGAGAAAAAACAATGATAAACGAGAAAAATTAATGTTATTTTTGTATTATCCGGCTCGAAGGACCATTAAAATTTGAAAGTAAATTTAAAAACGAATCAATTTTATCAAACGTTATTTTACAATTACTTAATTCTGCAAGGAACAGTTTTGATAATGTTTATCCCGTTATTCATAAAATTTCATTATTTCTAGGGGTTGGTGAACGCTACCATCTGAACATAGTTTAAGCATAGACATGTTAACAGTAAACTTGAATGTTAACATACCGCGTTAAATTCAAACAGTATGTTTGGTGTGTGTGTCACTTCCGTCCATGTATTGAGGCTTTCCTACAGAGTACACTTCATTATCGGTTCTATTTTATCTTGGAATTAAACTGGATTAAAGAGTGTAGTAACCTTCCACGTACATACTTAATGCCATTGACTAATGTTAGGAAGCTTTCACCCCCAACGAATACATTTAGGCGAGTTCTTTAAGATTTTTTTGATGGTTTGAGCAAATGTTTTGAACGGTGTCAAAACACGAAGCTACTTGCAAAGTGCGCCCTTTCGAGCTCTTTCACAAGTTTCCTCGCGAGCGTCTTCGGTTTAACTTTGCATAAACAGCTCTCAGACGCTTTACTTAATAGTTGCAAACTGAAACGTGGCTGTTTTAAAACCTTACTAAATCTCTTGTACACTGTCTTTAAATATGCCTGCTTCCGTCTAAGTTAATACTTACCTTTCGTAAAAACGTAATGGTTTTTAATTATTTTGAAATTACTAAAAGCAAAACCCTGAGAGTGTAAAATTATGGGAAGAATAGTTCTTTATAATGTAATTGTATTCTTTGCTTAAAGAGCGATTAACGACATATTCTTATTATCCTTTTCCAAGTGTTACGATATTACTCCTTTATATTAACTTCCTTTTCTTACCTACCATTGATGTTCGGTAGACACTCGTTGTTAGAGACCAAGTAGTGTATTGAAACACAACAATGAAGTTGCAACTACTTCTATAGAATTATCTTTGGGTAATACAGGATGAGTATGTTGCAGAAACCGTTAACGGCATAAACCGAAATGTTGTAGGAAAACTTTTGCGGCGTCAGCAGTTTCCACGAGTGGTGACTCAGACGCATTACCATCGCTAAGTAAACGCAGTAAGTGTTATAGCTTTTGAGATCAAGAGCTTCGTGGCTGAATCGAAGTGAGGCTTTTACGGGACTGTTTACAGAACATCGAACATCGTCTTCTGATCTGGTGAGCAGTTTGTGGTATCAATGTTATTAATGTAATTTTTTTTATCAGAATTTTGTTGACGGCAAATGAGCTGAAGAAATCGTTGTGAAATCTGCATGTTGCAATCTAAGCGTAGCGTATGCGACTATTGCTTACCTGAGGCTTATATTTAGTTTATTAAATAAAGGAAAAACAATTGAATTAGACTCAGGTCTTGAAGGAACCCAGAGCGGAACACTAATTATCAAACAATTCGGCACCTATTCCAACACGCTGCTCATAGGCTATTGTAATTTAAATCATTTCGATTTGGAAACATGTAAAACAAGTTATTTCATCAGCCTTACTCAAAAGAAAACTTAGACGGCAACGGACAGGACTTAAAAGTTTCAGCAGATCGAAAAGTTTATTGCGAAACATTTTGTATGTATTCTAAGTTTACAAGGAACTGCTGAATTTCAAAGTACCTAGCTTCGTCTGTCTTAAAATGTGTTTGAATTTTAACATGTCTTACTGCGTATATATTTTATTTTGGCAAAAAAAAATTCACGCATAAAGTTATTGTTTTACTAATATTTAGTACAAAATATTTATAATGTAGAAGCGCTCATAGCCCGGCGGCTCGCGTCGATCCTATGCGATTGACAGAGTTAAGCAACTGCGGGCGCGGTCGGT
>DWJN01002320.1:0-15535 GCA_018248895.1 Carystus phorcus | reverse complement strand
ATTCTTGTTCTAAGTGTTTCATTTGTCAATCTTAGTTTACTATAAACTTAATAAATCTTTTCTTACAGAGAAACTCAATTGTGTTTTATTGACGCATGACGGTGTATTCTAAATCGCGAAAACACTTAAACTTATATACATATGTATATTTAGATTTCTTAAATTTTTACGAGTGTCAGTAATGTAAATGTGTGTGTGAGCTTGTGTATACAGACCATGCTTGTCCTTCTCCTTCAACTTCCGTTCCACATCTCCAGCCTTGTCTTTCACGCGCCCCAAGATATCTGTCCGTTTGTGTGCGTGTGAATTGATAATATACAACGGTAAATACTAAGACAACTTTTACCCGAATATTCGCTCGCAAACTTGAGCTAGTGGGTATGTTATATCGGATCTAGAAAAAATCTTCTTCCAATTATTTACTTCAAGCCGATTATTAAGACAAATCAACTTTTGTTTAACAGATAAGTATATTAACGCTATAGCGTGAAGCGTACGATTAATTCGTAGTATTCATTAGAATACGATAGCGGGCAACCCTTAACTTGCCCCTTTTTGCCGCAACGCAAGGAGTGGCGCGAGTGAGCGAACTTTCAAGAACTTAGTTAATGTTTTTTGTTTAAATTTTCCAATAATATTTTTTTCCCAATTTAAAAAAAGTTAATTAAATATTTAAACTTTGAAAACGACTAAAACAATATTTTTTGTACGTTTTCTTCTGTAATAGGTTTTCAAATTATTTGTAACAATATTGAGTTTTTAAGTATTATATGTCTTGAATTTGTGTCGTGTAAATTTTGATAAAATTATTCAGATCATTTGAGCGGGAAAGCCAATAAACACAAAGCAGACACAGAAAACACAAGAAACATTTTACAACACAGATTACACAACAAGCAGAGAGTAAAGAACGGCATAGAGTAGTGAGATAGACACGATGCTAAAAAACAAAAGCTACTTTAAGGATTTTTTAACCTTATAATACTTTAAGACTACATTCAGTTCTTTTGCAATGAGAAGTGAAAGCCATAACACATCAACAACATACATATTGTCCAATTTCTTATAATACATAATTATATATATAATTCTACTGTTTGTGTGTATGCTATTGAACTTCTCGTTGGACGTGACGTCATCGTGTGACGTGTAATGTAGTCGCCACAGACTGATTATGATGAACTTTTGCGTGTTAAACTCAATTCGAATATTTAGATGCATAATTCGATCCAATTGGAAATGTTTTTTTTATGTTCCACACATTTACCGAATTCGAATAAACAATCATAACTTACAAAACTGTGATTTTATATAGTTTCCTACAATCAAAACTCAGATTTGCGTGTAACGCAATAGAGTTTTTTATTCGTCATAACAAACAACTAGACTTAATGCCTTATGGCATTCTCCACCAGTCAATCCTGGGTGATATACAGAGGTTTTACTAGATTTGATTATAGTTAGAAATAAAACATGAACCACCGGTTTCTAAAAGGCTGATCAGCGAATAATTAACTAATAAACCGTCAAACCTACTATCAAACAACTGTGTCATTCGATTTGAATAATTGGTCAGTTAAACAGAGCTGTCAAATTTTACTCCCAATCGTATGTTAAATGCGGTTTTATTTTCTGATTTATTATCTAAACAGCGTTTCAGAAACTTGTATTGATTTAACAGAGCTTCTAAGTTAACATGCCTGTTAGTTCAGGTTGTGATAAACCTTTCAGAAACTGCCAAAATCATGCTTTGAAAGACATTTCAGCTGTAAAGTTCGATTAACTTAAGCATGCTTTTCACATTGCGCTTATGTAGTATATATGAATATTAAAAAGGCTCTGTCTCTCTCGCACACGAGCTAAAGAGCGCAAAACTTTACGCTTATTATATTCAATTTCAAACTTAATTATAAACTTATTAGATAAAACAAACCATGTTTGTCCTTTTCCTTCAATATGCGTTCCATATCGCCGGCCTTGTCTTTCACGCGTCCAAAGAAATCTATCCGTTAGGTAAGCGTGCGCAAAATTACACCTTATATATAACACTTTAGAGTACACAAATGCTTGACTACAGTATTTTTTATTGAAACGCTCATAGTCCGGCGGCTCACGTCGATTCTATACAATCGACAGAGTTAAGCAACTGTACGGTCAGTACCTGGATGAGTGACCGCTAGTGGCAAAAAAATCTTGAGCGTTTCCGTGCTTCGGAGGGCACGTTATGCTATGCTATGAACGTAGCAGTCGGCAAGCCATGTCGGAGGCCTTCGGGCGGTTTAAAAACATCCGACACTTGGGTTGACCACTAACCCCTCCACCAATCATTGGAGCAGCGTGGTGGAGTATGCTCTAGACCTCCTCAGTGATGAGAGACCCGTGATCAGTAGTGGGCCATTAATGGGTTGAAGGCAAGTATTTTTCAATAGAAGATATGTATCTAAGCAGTTATTTAATATTTTTAAGATTTTTTGTTATTTGTAATATATTACCTGATATGCGTTTAGTAGCATCAGGGCTCGCAGATTGTGTAAGCGCCGCAACCCTTATGTACTCACTCGTGATCAAACCGGCAGCCTGATGAGGAAACATGGTCAATTAGTAATATTAAATACATATTGGGTACTTATGCTCAGCTCCTATTGGTCGTAGCGTTATGTTATATAGCCTATAGCCTTCCTCGGTAACTGTACTATCCAACACAGAAAGATTTTACATTTCGACACAGTAGTCCTTGAGATTAGTGCGTTCAAACAATCAAACCAACAAACTCTTCAGCTTTATAATATTAGTATAGATTTTTTAATTATAAGTTGAATTCTAAATATAGTCCTACTTGATAGTAAGTCATAGTAAGTGATGTCTTGGGTGATAAAGCACAAATTTGGTAGAAGGCACACCCATATCAAGATACCCGCGTTGTAATTAGCTGGTGAAAAAGCATGGCACAGCTAACAATCAAATAAACTATTATTGAAATCAAGCTAATTACTTTCCAAATGGAATACTGTCATAATCCAAGGTTCTCGATCAAATACTACCCAAAAGGCAACATATTTAACTGTGTCTACAGACTGCAGTGCCCTGGCATTTGGTGGTTTAAAGCTACGCCCCTTTTTTATATTTAATAAGCCGTTAAAACAGCAAATAAGCTACATGATAGGAAATAGTCACGGATTACATAGAAAACACCAAAGGCGTTACTGATGTGTTTTCAGCTATGAAAAAAGAGCAAGAAAGTTCTAACAACGCTCCTAGTCGGAAAAATGAATTGTTTGACGACTGGAAACAGAATACGTGCGTAATTTTACCACTAATAACCATCGATACGCAAAGATGGTCAATCACCCTTCAAGCAGCTACGTTTTTTGTATTAAAAGAGCACGAATCCCGTAAACACAAATCCCGTAAACACGAATCCCGTAAACACGAAACATGTAAACACGAATTCTGTAGCACGAAAAAAGCAACGCGCGTGAATCCATGGATAAGACAGCAGTGAGGTCAAAGGATAATTTTCACTCGACGCTGTGGGGTCGCAAGCCCAGCAATGGGACAACGGTCGATCACTTACGACCACCAGTCATGTATCCGGTATTGTATAAATCATTTTCGCGAGTTATTCTGTAGGTCAGTATTGGTAGTTCACTGCCCGCGAGAGCATTGCCCGGCTGTTCAACTGAAATCGTACCTACAGTTTTTTCGTAAGCAACACACTATTGGGCGCTTCGGATGCGATATTTTTAGAGTATAATTAACTAGAATAACTAGTTAAATGACTTATTTTAAGTTATTTAGCTTCCTAATTACGCGTAGTAATAACTAGGTGTGATATTAAATGGCTGAAGAAGTTTTGAGGAGAAACTGGAGATTTAGTTTTAGTTACAGATAGTTGTGAAGGAAGTTTTGAGTAGGTGTGTAACTTCCTGATTACAGAGAAAGGTGTGAAGTTTTAAAGGGTTACAAAATCTTAAACTCCCTTAGTAATATATATTTAAGTATATGTTTTTGTGTGTGAAAATTAGAGTTTTAAAGAGTAATATGGAGATTTTTGGGTTCGGATCCTGAAAGGGACCTTTTACCACTAAAACTTGAAACAATGCTGGAAAATTGAAATATACGTTTTAATGACAATACTTAATAAATGTATATTTGAGGAATTTTAGGAAGTACGAGACCTATATATGAAATTATAGGTAACATCTCCCTTTTGTTACTCTGTGTAACAATGTATGACGTCACATCCTTCATGTTTGAACTCTTTTGTGTTATCAGTTTAAGGTGATACGATCTTATATGAGAAATATCTAACATAGTCAAAAATTACCTTAAAATTTAATTGCAAAATTTAATCATTAACTTACTTTCTTTTGGAGCTACAAATTTCCATAAGATTTATTGGCCATTTATCGACTTCTATACAAAAATATATATAACACTCCAACATATCCGCACATACAGACCTACGACAATCTGTTAGTAAAACGGCAGAGTTCCGGGGGTCAACTTACGCTGGTCCCTTGTGTTTTGGCACATTCAACTTTAGCCGGTTGTTGAACCCTATTTATCAGTTTACTGTTTCAATAAGGCCTAATACTTGCATTTTTAAGTACTTGTTATCGTAATATTTTTTTATCGCTGGAATTTTTGGCGTTTTATGTGGCCCTGGTACTTACTGTGGATTAATCAGAAGCCTATAATGACGTAATTATCGATTGGAATCGCTTACAATTTATGTTCGCCTAGTATTTAAGTCTTTATAACATGATTTATTTTTGAAAAGGCTTTATATAAATTATATAAGTTCTTTTTTTTACTTGTTAACCCTTTGCTTTGATTCTATGAAATAGATTTAAAAATATATTATTGTGCTTTTTGCACTTATTGCGCAAGAGTGGCAATATCCACTTAAATTAATTGCGAAGTTTGCACTGGGAAATCATTTCCCATTGCTGAAACGGTAATTGAAAAGAGAAAAAAGTAATAAGATTCCTATATCCTGATATTGCGCTAAGAGAAATCATATACCTTTAAAGTTACTAAGGGATGAATGACTAAAATTTAGCTCTGTGTGCAGATGTTACGCAATATTTGACTAGTGGCGGCATCGGACAAAAATTTTAAATAAAACATCTCCGAAGATAATATAAAAATGTGTGAAATGAATAATTACATTTATATGTGCTATTGATAACATATTAATTATTGCTTTCAATAATCTACATTTGGACCTACAAAAATGTGTAAAGTCTATGTTCGTTACTAATAGGAAAGGCGGCGCAAAGCTCTAACCAGATGGCGCTATAAGAGTTTGAGACCATGTACTACACATTCTACTTCGATATATTCAAGATTTAAGTTTCGTAGCATTTTTTTTTCATTTTTAAAGCATATTTCAACTACTTTTCCATTTTAATATATTTTTTAACAGCTCAAGTCTTATATTTTTATATTAAACGCATTAGAAAAAACTATTTTGTTCTAATAAGGTTAAGTATGTAATCGCTAATAATTATGCGATTTAAACAAATTATGCTGAGATTTAAGATTAACATGACTGTAATGTCATACAACATGATGACACAAACTAGTAGCGCCAACTAGTGGCCAGATTTGGCAACCAACTTCCCAAACTTGTAAAATTTTTTTTCAACAACCAAATATCGTAACGACTATAATAATATATCAGACATGGTTGTTTGTGAACTCACATTTGTTATATACCAGCTGAGAATGAATTGATGTGTCGGTTAAATAAATATTTTTTTATCGCATAATAGGCATTAGGATTGTTTAATTCATAACGAAAATTCAAAGCAAATGAATACGTTCAGTTAAAAAAGTATTTATTAACCAAAAAATCAGAATTTACAGATAAAACTTAAACATAAAAACGCTGCCCTGAAAATGCATTATCGACTTGTTAACTTATTCACGCCGGATATATTGTTTGTTATATAAAGATGAATGATTCAATTCTACCACTATACACCACAATCGATACCACTGCCCCACCAGCCATGTACGTTAAACTTTTTGAGGCTAACGCCCTCGAAAATCGCCAAGTCATTCTCTGGTGATACTTATAAATCACCCTTATTTGTTAGGGATGTATGTCTAACGTAGGTTTTTGTTAAAAGAAGTGTCGCAATCTAAAAGTTTTTAACGTTGGCTATATATTACGAAAATAATTGACATTTTATATAGTCAAAATTACATTATTTTTAATTTAAATTGAATGTATATATGTATATGAGACGAATTTTTGACCGGTTCTAATTAGATTATTAAACCTCTACGATGCAGGTTTAAATATAATGTATATATTATACTCATATTATAAATTTGAAGAGTTTGTTTGTTTGAAAGCACTAATCTCAGAAACTACTGGTTCGAATTTAAAATTATTTTGATATTTGATAATCCATTTACTGAGGAAGGCTATAGGCTATATAACATAACGCTACGACTAATATTCACTTGCCAAAATAGACAAATTTTCCAAGGTGAATACTTAGTGCGCCGAGTCTACTAATAGTTTTCTAATGCCTAAATTAATAGCTATTGTTATAATAAGTTCGCGAATTGAGTTTACTAATTTAAAATCTAAAAGAATTCGACAGATGCTGTAATACTTTTTATCAAATCAAATTGTGAATCCAGAAAACTTTTGAATCCATTTAGACAAACAAAAAAAACAAATAAGTGCCAAAGTTAAGTTAAGTAAAACATAAATAGAAAAATTATATATATAAAGCTATAATATTTTACTTAAATTTTCGAATATAAATTACGGCCCGAATTTCGACAACTGAAACAACACTCATTATTTATGCGTAAATAAATAAAATGTAGTGACATTATCGTAAAATATTTTTTTATGTTATTTGTTTTGGAGTCTAAAGACTAATAATTTTAAAAGTATATTCATAATTTAATTCATTTTGAATCCTTTGTGGTAGGAAACATTAACAACTTCACGATATTATTTTTAATTACCCAATTATTATGATAATTCGTTAATATTTATCATTTTTTACTTTACGGTGTTAAAATTTCGTATCTGAAGTCTTTTTTAAAGGGGAATATGATTTCAAAACAATATGTTTTAAAATTGAGTCGTATTTTTCAAAACCGAGTTTCTTACAAGCAATGGGCCATCGTGGTGGAACATGGACGAAGAAACCCTTCTTTAGTGTTCAAATATCGAACTGCCGTGACATTTACAAACATTAATTCTAATTACTAGGAGTTCATAAATATTCAGTATATTCAAAATTTCACATTTGATAATCTTTGATTAAAATTTATTATAAATCTTTAGTCTTGTATAAATAGAATTTTAATGTATATGAACTCTTTTCTGATAATAATTAAGGATAAGTGGGATTTCGACCCTTTTATTCTAAGAAATGCTTGCTTAATAATGTTGCCATTTTGATTCTTTTATGTATAATAAAACTTCTTTTTATTAAAATATCGTTAATTTAGTAACAATAATAACCATATTTAATATATTTTGCTTTTATACAATTCAAAAACATTTCTGATGTTACTAGGATCACATAAATATTCAGAATTCGAAAACAAATAGTATCTCAATTCTGAGTGAATCGTCAATTTACTCTAATGATTAAATCTTTAACAGGCTTAGAAAATGTTGTTAAACCCGCGAAAAATGGCGAAAATCGACGAAAATTGCCGATCGGAACCGATCAAGCCGGACCGTTCACCCGTCGCGGTCGTTCGTTGAACTTAACAAATTTCGGGGGGTCAACGCCCCCGGTCGCCGCCCCGAATATTTATAATAAACAGAGAAAGACAGACGTTTCCTTAGTGCGGGAAAGAGACAAGTAACCAACACGTGACGCAGTAAAGCCGGTATCCATTGTCTATGTAATCAATTACTTTGTGAATTGCATAGGAAGTTTTTTTTATACTTGTAATGGTGTAATAACTTAATTATTTTTATAATCATCCTATTTCATTTTATTATTAAATATTTAATTCTTATTATATACAAAACTAGCAGACTCAACAGATGTTAACCACTTTAAAAAACTTTCTTTTCATCAAAATTGGTCCATTCATTTACGAGGAAAGTGAACACACGAACAGTAAATATATATATACAAAAATATTATTAAGCTTAATAATATCTTGTATTAAGTACCTAATCTTTCTGTTAGTCATTAAATTGCCTATTGCACAATAATAATTAATAAAAAATATATAAATAAATAAAATAGCGATAGATTTAAATTTCAAATTTAAAAGTTTGGGTTCGAATCTTAACTCGAAATTATATAAATATACTATGTCATTGTACATATTTGCTGTGTATTCAATAAATATTTGTAACAACGCGATATACTTATATTATATGACGTATTATTATGAAATAAACATTGACTTCCCGGTTGAATGACCTCGTGTGTACAGCTGATAAGAAGTCAACAAACTCTTAGTTTGGGAATTAATCATTTGCTTAAACTCATCACGTAGATTTTAATATTTTCTTCATAACTCTGTCATAAATAGTATAATTGGACCCTGTTAAGCAGAAAAGATCCAGTCAACATATTATATGAAATAGAATTACACACATAATCTACTAATCAAGTTTATCAGGAACGACAGAAATTCTTCCAATGAAAAGGCACTATTATATTACTTTAAAAAAATGTACATGTTATGTTTCACGACACCGCGGTATTCAAAAAGGTAGATTTACTCAAAATTACAAAAATGCTGATGGATCTTTTCTGCTTAACAGGGTCCAATTATTTCACGTTGATTTACGCGAAGCTCGAGAGGCAATTGTCTCGGAACAATAGGTGCGAAACAGCTTGCAATATTGTCAGGTACGTAAGTGCAACTTATTACGTGAGGTAAACAAACTGTCGACGTATTTGTTAACTGACGTTTACTCAACACGTCAGTAGACGCAGGTTTATGGTTGCAAGCAAATTATCGTATTGACTGTAGTTTGGCAAAAGAATATTAGTATATGAATCAACGTACAATTCATGCTGCTATAGGGTTTCTAACTAATTAAAAGCGTATTGTCTTTTATACAAGTAACATTCTTTAGTTTTTATAAAATAACGTATACGAAATACTGTTCGCTCGTCGCTTAGTTCCGGAGCAATCCCACAAAATAATATGAACTCCCATTTTAAAAGTTAAAAAAACTTATTTTTTAATATTGTATTTTTATAGTTGCACCTGTATGTAGAGCCTTTATTTTTCATATGAAAAGTTAATAACCATACTTAGCAAGAACTCGGGGAGATTAAGTTTCTACCAATGTTAGTATAGGCTACATATCAGTGATACGTTAGATATTGTTGATATCCATGGGCGACGGTGAAAACTAACCACCAGGTTGCTCGTCTTGTTTTTTGCTATCGAGGGGGAAATGTTCACAAGGTACCCTGTGCCTTGACAGCGACACAGGATTGTCTTCCTCTGCGCTGTGTGGAGAACTGCGGAATCTCCATTGGAATACAATAAGTTGGAAATAAGTTATTAAGTAGTTAAATAATGGCAATAAGTGAAGGCATCGCGTGGGCTGCAGTGTCCAGAGAGATCCCACATTCAACCACGACCACTCTGCCAAGAGAACGACTGAGAAGAAGAGATTGGAACACAACCCAAGACGTCCGACAGCAGTGGCCCAGCCAGGGCCATTGTGTTCTATCACGTTTGACACAAGAGTCCCGTCTTGCATCGACCCCGTTAATGACAGTACACGGCCACACGTACCTTAAGCCTTCCCGGGGCTACGTGGACAGTTCGAGCTCCCACTCTAGCCGCACGCAACCCCGAAATCCTGTCATTGGTTCGTCAGCTCATTTGTCGTTTAGTTACATAAAAAGTAGACAAATCCCAACGACCTCTATCAAGAATGACCTAAAACTATCCAGTCTTATTTCTTTTCGGTCTAAAGGGCACCACAAACAGATTGATTTGAATTATATTATGAATGAAGCACGGAATATATTGACATTTGAGTAACATGAAGTAAGAGAATCTAATAAAAAATGATAAACTTCTAGCTTAATACCATTCCGATCATTGTTATTGAACCAATTCAATCTCAATTCGTGACTTTGATTCTTTAAATATTTTTATAAAACGATCGAAAAAATATCAGATGATAATAAATATGTAGGACTGACGTGATTAAATACACGCATTATGCAAAAAAGTCGTGGAATGTGTTCACTGTTAACATTTGTAGTTCAAGGTTAAGTTGAGATCGCATCTTACAATGCTAGCGTGCGACTGTACCCTATTGTCCAATGTACATTTGTACGATTGTATATTTCAACTTCTTGCCAAACCAATCACTACTGAGTTTTAGGGTTCCAGATTGGTCGACTTTGGTTTTTTAACATAGCGTCCTATGGAATCCTTTGTGTCAAAGTCAAGTTCTTTATTTGGTCTTAGGAACTTACAGCTCTGTACTATACTTATATATTATAACAATGGAAATATCGGCTCCTATCGCACACATTAATTATTTTTCTCCCCTCTGCACCATATATCACAATCTCCTCTTCCCGCGCGACATACAGAAAAATTCATACTACATCTACACAGATAACTACATGCCCAGAGTATCCATTACCTCAACTTCTTTGTTAATCTGTGTTTCTTATTAAACTGTGTATAAGAGACAACAGAGTAATCTATACATACACTACAACCTCACTTAACGAATATAAAAAACTACTACAAATAGCAAGTTGAACATTTACACATATTTTATAAAACAATAATAAATCGCTATTGCCTTCAACCCACTAATGGCCCACTACTGAGCACGGGTCTCTCCTCAACACTGAGAAGGTCTAGAGCATACTCCACCACGCTGCTCCAATGCGGATTGGTGGAGGAAAAGCTTAAATAAAATATTCCAAATAATAATAATATTTATATGTAAATAAAATACGTGGAACAGATTAGTAACTAGATTATTAAGAATTAAATTATATTTTCCATTTAATTAAAATAAAAAAATACTAAGTATATGAATAAGTATATCTACAGTTTCATATAGAATTTCGAGAAGCACATAATTGAAAGATCGTCCAGAATTTGTGAAAGAAAGTAAATCTTAGTTCTAAGTTGACCAGCCCTGTAAAAGCGTGTTTATTATTAGGCTTTTTACATTGAATAAGTTAATGCTTGAAATCACAACCCCCAACTGATGAACTATATTTACTCGATCTTACTATGTTATTTCAACAAAAACGATATGCATAATACTGTTCTAAATATAAGTTTTCATAACTTTGTATAAGTGACGAAATAATTGTTACTCGTATGAAGTGTTTATTTTTATGTTTCCAATTTCATGTTCACATTTTTTTCTCAAACCACATGATTCTTTTTTTTATCCTTCACATTCAGACAGCCAGAGATATCTAGGTTAAATTATATAACGACAAATCGTTAATGAGCATCCATTACAGCCGTTTAAGTTTTAATGTGATACATCTAATGCGGCGGGTCAGACCGTTTATTGGCCTAGCGATGCGTCTCTATGCTATATCTATTCTGTTCATATAATAAAATTGTAACAGATCTCTGTCTGTACATGGCAAATATACATGTATTTAAAAATTCATAATACACCCCCCGGTGTAGTGTTTGTATCTATAGTGAAGTGCAGCCCTAGGTATTCCTCTGGCGAATACCATACGACAGGCCACTACAGGCTTTTATTTACGCAAGAGAACCCAAAACAATGTTTTTTTCATTTCGTCTGTATGTTTGTGCACGCTAATTTCAGAAACGGCTTATCAGATTTGAATGCAGTTCTCAGGATTGTATTGTGACGGGCTTTACTTAACATTTAGTGTTTATTTTTCTTTAAATAAGGTAACAAATAAAGAAGTTATGTCAATTTATGTCAATAATTCATTGACTGTTAGGCGTAACAAAGTTTATGTTAATATTTTTGATTACGCCCTATTTACTCCTTACACAAACAATGCGGTCATTCATATTTTTATCTGTACATTTTTTTATCTGGCTCATTTTTTTATTTACCATGTTAAAGCATGTTAAAGCATATTTACTATGTTAAAGCATGAGATACAGATTATTTCTTTTTTTAATACTAGACTTGTGAACTAGTCAAATAAATTTAATTTTACAAATACAGAAATACATATATACGCTTTGAGGTGTTTTAATTTTTGTCTATTTTGTTAACAGGCATCAGTGGCTGTATAGCAGTCATAGTATTCGCATGTTTCGGGAACACGGATGGATGGATGCCTGATCACCCAAATAATTATTTAGGTGAGATTATAATCCCCACTGCATTTTGTAAATTTGATAACTACAATACTAGTTAAGATGTTAAAAACTCCATATACATATAATTGTATTATTTATCATATGACAGGAAAAGCGGAACTTAAATGAAAATAAAATATTGTTATTTTATGATAAACTTAAAATTAACTTTTAATGTTATTTCTAAGTCCAGTAAAGTACACAGAATTTTATTGTACTCAATTACAAAATTAAATATATACAAAACTATATTAATCGCATAATTATAACCTTGAAAATTGTTATTTTATTTTAGGTTGGTCCTTCGGGCTGGGCGTTGTCGGCGCAGTAGCCTGTCTGGTGACCGCCGCTCTCTTCTTAACCGAAGCCAACATTCAAGCAAAAAAACGTAATAGATTTAAAGAATCTCAGGCCCGCTTCGAATTAGGACACGAATCTCAAGCTTAACATATCAGTTACTTAGGTACTTCGGTATTCAATAAGAATAGTGTTCTAAATGTGCCTTTATTGTGTCTAGATGTATGGATATTTTTATTGAAGAAATGTTTAACATCGGATCATTGGAAAGATTGCGAACTTGTCAAACGTCTATTTGATATTTTCGGAACTGACAATTTGAATAGTTGCTTTGTCAAATATGTTTGCAATTTCCATTTGCAATGAGTGTAACGATGAAATTTAAATTTTACATTAGATCTGCTAACATATTAAGCTTTAATACTTAAAGTGTTTTTTTAATGTTAAGTTGGTTCAGTATGTTACAAAAGATAATATTACCTCCGTTGCAATTAAACTGCCTTATTGATAAGATTCAGTTATTTACTACTATGGTATATATATATATATATTTACACATATATGCAGAATTATGTTATAGTAATATTTGCCATCGAATCAAATAACTTTACTCTGATAAAAATTATATTACGAATTTCATGTATAAAAATTGCTTATATAGAGAGATTGCAATTTTTTTTTCTACAGTTTATTCATTTTAAAACTTGTCATCCCATAACTTATCATTTGATTAATCAAAGTAATATGCACAAAATTATATGTGCACAAAAATAATTTTATGATTATAGAAATTTTATATTTATATAATAGATTTCTTACAATTATTTGGAGCCGTCCATTTTTTATATTTAATTTTTTATTCTTAAGAACTAATTTTATATTACGTTTCGTATCTATTGTTAAGTACCATATATTTGATATTACTGTAGGAAAAAACTGTAGTCATCACTCTTTGTTTATTTCATAGTTGTAGCAAACTTATATGCATTCCGTTTGATGCTGCATGTTCAGTACATGTACACCTAAATCCAAGATATAAAACTGCAAAGATAATTTATTTGTTCCATAATTGTTCATATAAATCATTCGAAATATAATTTAAAAATGCATCTGGCTTCATTTAAATATTGGATGTTAGTGTAGTATTTTGTTTAATTATGACGAATATGCTATTTATTGAAATATCGTACTAAAAAAATTCGAATTTCATCGAATGACAAATCAATGAGATGCAACTCTGTACTATTTTGTTTGAGTTTTTTTCTACTTTATTATCAGTGGAAAGGAAATCCTCAATAAATTACATGTACATAAGATGGCAATAATTCAATTGTTCTTAATTCCATAAACAGTAATTTTTAGGCGTTATTAGTAATTAAAGATGTACCTGGTGAAACCGTCCATTTTGATTTTACATCACAGGTTAAAGTTGATATTTCTACTTATAATTTAATTTTATAGAGTATTTAATTAATAAAATACTTTTTACTTATTTTGTATGTATATTAAAAAATAAATTTATCTAAAAAAATTAAGTATTTGATTCTGTACCTTTGTTACTCGACTGTGGTGGATGGGTTGAAAATTGGCAAAGATCTTCAACTTTTATTATGGACGTGTAAATAGCTTAAAAAGTGTTAAGTGTAAAAGAGTTACTAAATGGTAAGTGGTTTAGCCGATTTCTTGCCCGTTACCAAAGAAAGAAAATACTGGTTATCAAGGTCCCTGCCAGAATTTGACAAGTCTTTTGGTGGTTGACTAAAGCTAGGTACTACGTAGCAGTAATAATATTAATTACTATAGTACTGTGTGTGTGCTATTCGGGAGGTCGTAAAAATGAAAGTCTGGTTGTTGGCACTGTTATAATGGAAGTTTGGTACCCTTTACAGTAAAAGGATAACGGATTGAAACTAATCTAACAAGGAAAACGGAATATCGCAGAGAAATGGCGCAAGCCGCGGAAATCGTACCTACATTACCTAACTTCTTGAAAGTTCGCTCACTCGCGCCACTCCTTGTCTTGCGGCAAAAAGGGGCAACTTTAGGGTTGCCCGCTATCGGATTCTAATTAATCCTACGCTACACGCTATAGTCTTATTATAATTTTTACCATTACGAAAATTATTTTTCTTACCAATGATATATTCAAATGATCCTTGACTTGTGAAAACGGTACAACTGTCACTTTATCTGGCAATGCGTGTTGCGCTATAATATGGTAAGCTTCTACATCCATATGTGCGTTGAATTCTGCGTCGGAATGTTTGTCACCTGTTAGTAATGAAAGTTGGGGCGGTGTAGAATACTGCCGTCAATAGCATATTTACAGTAAGTAAGTAGAAAATATAAATAAAAATAATTAAAAAGATATATAACCATATAACATCCTCTCTCCTAGTTCTTGCTGTGCCCTACAGGGCCCATGTTAATCAGCCTGATTGTATGACTTATTGTACTACTGTGTGGATTCAACGTGGAATACAATAAAATAAATTTATTAAAGTAGGTCTCGGCGGTTTGGAGAAAAAACGCGACAAAAGTTACAAAAACGCTCGACTTACTGCAATGTTAATTGCTGAATTTATATTTGTAAGGGTGTTGACCACGCGCGTGCGCTCCATGTAGGCAGAAATGCAGTGCTTTACTTACGTTTTAGATGACTTTAATTGATAGTAAATAAATGAATAAACAAAATACAATAACTTAAAAACGCGTAATGTGATTATAAATAGCACCTAGCCACCTATATTTGCAAGCACACAACGTACAAACATTGCCGTGCGTTTGGCGTCAGACGTTCAGCGGCGATATAGTAATAAAAATATTCAAGTCATGCGGCGATGATAGGCAGGAGTTTGTTTGCATGTGTGGTATTAATTTTGGTGTCCGTGCACAGTTCGCAAACGCACACACTCATGAATAT
>DWJN01002319.1:0-15536 GCA_018248895.1 Carystus phorcus | reverse complement strand
GTATATTTTTTTAATACATTATAGGCATTATGATTGTTTAATTCATAGTTATCTGAAAACTCAAAGCAAATGAATACACATTGATAAAAACGTATTTATTAACATAAAATCAGAATTTACAGATAAAACTTAAACTTTAAAATGGCTGAACTTAAAATGTGTATTTTCCATTTGTTAAGTTATTCACGCCTAGTGCGGATATAATATGTCAACATTGTACATATTTCTTACATGTAATTTTTTGCATTGTAATTTTTTTTAAAGCAAAAAGACCTTTTAAAACAAAAAACGACAAAGAGCAATTATTATAACAATATTAATATAGCCACACATTTGTAACAAGTAACATAACGCCTTGTTAATATATTTTATTAAAGTTAGCATTTATATGTGTGTTGTAATTCCCTGTCTATACCGAGGTTACGCCCGAATGGTTTTTTTTTAACATTTACACTACCTTACATTCTGTAGCTTTAGGATAATAAAACATTATCTATGGTTTTCCAAATGATATTCCTATCTAAGTTTAACAAATAATTGTATTTAACATGTAGCTCTTAGTTAATTAGATGTTTACGTTATAGAATCCTCGGTCCAGAACATGTCGATAAACTGTTACTTATGAGAGTTGCATTTTGTACTGATATACCAGAAAGTAATAAATAATTTTATACTAACCTGGAATTGTAATTTATTTTATAAACGTCCTATCAGTTACTAACGAAGGGCCCGGATTTGCTTTAGTCCGCGACACAGTTACAACAAAATAGTTTTAGGATGTCGGTAACAGGTCCGTGATATTTGTTTGAGTGTTGCCATTCACGTTGCCCGTAATCCTTGAAATTAATAGTCTGCGAGTGTCTATTTGTATGGCAAAGTATCATACAACCCTATTGGGCCTGATAAAACCGCCTCAATCTAAGTAACTCCCTACGATTTATAAAAATAACGTAGCAGTCAAATGTACTATATAGTTGGCAGTCTGATGACGTTAAGAGAGCACGTGTCGTTGCTTTGTTTGTTTTGGCAATTATAAATATCTACAGATGCATTTAATAGAGACTGTTACGAGTATAACTCAGTACTTACACTTAGTACTTTTTAGTACAGAAAAATAGTAATCGAGTAAGTACGAGGGTAAATATACTTCTACACTGGACTACTACCACCGCACTGTCCGTATGCCAGTTCCAATTAAAGCTATTATTCTTAATGACTTCGAATCAATCAATGGGTAATATGGAACTTAAAAATCTCCGATAGGAGTATATGCAAATGCTATGACCGCATTCTGTTTTCTACTAAATATACATAATACTATTGTAGAATTTTATGAACCAGAAACTAGAATCCATGTAGGTCAACTTGCCCGGGCAATTTTCCCAGCTGACCTAGCTCGAATTAACGATTACAATGTTATTGGAGCTTTTAAGGTTAAATGAAATAACGATGAATATTTTTTTAACTTGCAATAAACTGTAATGGCAATTCACAATCTAGACCGAATTTTTAATTACTTCAGAAATTCACGGCGCTTTAAATAATACGAGTGCCTTTTCTGTAAGTAGTGGGTTAGTAGGTGATCTGCGTTGTATTTACAGAACACGATACTGGCGCATGTGGGAGCGAGATAGCTTCATGCCCCACCTTGACCTAAATCTGCAACGTGGAATTGCTAGGCTGCCTAGCTGCCTACATCTTCGCGCCATATTTGAATAGTTGCGAGGTGTTAATAATGTGTAGCAACAAACTACCAAAGACCTTCAATACGCATATCGTAGTTTTATATATTTAGGCGAACATTATGAAAAGATGAATATTGCTTTGCTTTTATACCATAAATGCTTACATTCTATAGTTTAATTATTGTTAAAAAAAACATTTTATTTAAAATTACGTTAGTTTCACCGAAGATAATGATGAATAAAATAAATAAATAATGAATAAAGTAATTCACAGCACTAAGTACTTCGGTACTTAACTAATAAAATACCCAACGTCCCAACTCCCAACCCAACTTACCAGTCGGAAAAAATTATGACGCCAAAACAATTTCAAACTTACAGAAGTTAGCGCCACTCGCTGATTGGCCAGCAACACAAACGACCTTGCCGCATTTTTAGGACTAGTGATGCGCCAATGACAAAAATGTTATCAAATATAACATAATAATAACATGTAAATGTTATACTTACATTTTAAATTCTGTTTGATTATAGTTATGAAGAAATAAACGTCATTCCTTTTTTGAATATCATGTTATAAAATGCTTTATTCATTCGCTTTTATTTCATTAATTTATTAAATTTTAACTGAAGTACTATCTGGCTATAACAGTTGGTAAGTTTAAAATTTATATTTAGAATTTACAAAATATTTTATTTTTACAAAATTTAACAATGAGACAAATGAAACATTAATGAATTATATATATAATAATATATAAAAAAGGAAATGCGTGCATGTAACATTTACACGCGGTTGAAGTAAAACTACTTTGACATGCCGTAATGCGTTTCCAAAGTATTCACTTACACCTTAGTCAGCTCGCGCTTGAAGAATTTTAACTTTAATAATTGATTATCGATAATTATTTTTTATTAAACAAAAAATGGGTTTTAGTCTAGTTGCAAATAACTTTTATTTAACACTTCAAATCATTCATATTTAATTATTTTTTTATAATTTATTTGTGACATAAAATCTAATGACAGTACATCGATATAGAGAATAATCGGAGTATACAACCCTATAGTAATCAGCTGGTAGTTGTCAAAATACAATGCTACCAACTTAAAAGCCTGCATTTGCGGCTAAGTTCAAGCTGACCATGCGCCATACACAACAGCCGCAGCGCAGTATCGACAAACGTTCACATAACATTTAGACGTAATATAGTGTCACTCCTTTTCATATATTTTAGTCATTAGCCCATTCAACATTTTATTCTTCCTCGTTTTAGTTGTATAAGTGTTAAGTGTGATATATGTTGTTCCGATAATGTACAGTGCCGCATTCGTATACGCATTCTGAAGTAATTACGTAATGGGAATTATGCTAGAGAGGTTTATAGTTTTGCCCTGAAATTCAACATGGCTGCCGATACAGGAATGGATACCTGCCCCAGTCCAGAGATCACGGACTCCAGAAAACGACCGCTTGACGGTGATTCTGAGAATGGAGACATCAAAAGATCGCATTTTAGCTCCGGTAAGTGGCTCTTTTATTCATCCGATCTCTGTTGTTTGATTCCATTGCGTATTTGGCAAACGAATTAACATTGACATAGCGAGTCGACCCTGCTATGTACTACGTACCTATACGTTATATGTATTCCCAACTAGATTCTTATCAGAATATCACAGCGTTATCAGTTTGACCTATTTAACGATAATACGACCGTTACGAGTTGAATAAGTAGTAAATTGTGTTTAAACTGAGTCGATAAGACAATTCCGTGACTGTCATAAAAATTACATTACAATTGCCACGAATAAATTGGACAGCGGCGATAATTGTAATAAACGAGTTGCAAGCTATCAGAGGGTTCGATATCGCGCTTCCGTCCCGTAGTTGTAATATTTTAATTATAATGTATGCAATGTTAAACGAGAGTCGTTGTTTTTTAGTTCAAGACTTGGTGACAGCCTTGCCACTGGCCAACGGCCATGGCAATGTAACGTCCCACTTCGGTGAGTCGTCCGAGTATACATCTCCATCGGCTTTGTGGTTGTTGGTGGCGCGCATGCCTCACGCGCGCACGCTCACGCTCATCCGCCGCTCCTGCTCATCGCTCACTACTGACCACGACCACGACCACCCACTCCAGCCGTGCTGGTCATGCGCCGGTCACGACCATTTCACTATATCATGTTGCTTTGCTATGTATGATTCGCTATCTGCTCCGCTGCAGATATAAATTAATTAAACCAATATAAATTAACTATCCAGGTCAGATTTGCCCTGGCCTGTCTGGGAATTAGTGAGCCATCAGCAGACCATGAGCGGACAGTGTAGGTGTTAGCGTCCAGTCAATCCCCATCGCACAGTAAACATCGCCTCGATGTTGTGAGCCTTATTGTACGTAGCCTCACAAGACCCACTCATGGCTTAGTTGTTGCATCGTTGGTGTGACCATCACTCTTTAAGTGTACAGTTCTTCAACATTTCTATTTGGTTAACTAGTAAATTATTCTTCTTGAAATTTTTTATTTCATATCTGATCGCTTTATTAGCTTTATTTATTTGGACGTCATCTAAACTAACAGATCAGAAGATTAACATTATTTGCATAAACTACTCATCGACCTTTTTATTTAATCTGTCACCGTATTTTGGTAATAATAGATTGGCACATAATCCATAAATCATCCAAGAAAACTTTAGATAATAAGATGTGTTGAGGTTACTAGTTAAAGTTAGGAGCGTAATAATTGTGAAGGTGGCTTCAGTGACGGACGGCAAGGTCAGTGCCGATATGTTACAATAATCATTAGCATCATTTAGAACTTAATCACTTGTGGTGTGGAGTTGGGAGTGAATTGTATTGAACATGAATAATTCCAAGGCCGGTTGAAGCATTGTCAAAACTTGAAACAAACACTGTGAATATAAAATATTTACAGTGTTTAATCCATGAAGCATTCCTTGTGTTATTTGAGAGGTAAATATTATTATAGTAGAGATGTCCTTTTTGTAATGTTTTGCGATAAACTTGGCTTCATCACTACACGTCAGGTGTTTCTCTGGTTTCTACACTGTGTGAATGCATTTTGGCACAAGCTATGCTCTCTTTTGACAGTACTAATTATAATCTGCTACTCCATTTTTCAATGGTAATGATATAGTCTGTAGAATTATTCTTTTTTATTCTAAATGCTCCTATTATAGTGTTTTTAGAAGTATATAAGTATTAAATACATAAATAACACATAGAAATTTATTTTAAAGTTTGTAATTTGTAACTTAAAAAAATATTAATTACATATGTTGCTGCTATAGAAGAAGGAGGAAATGATTATCATAATATGTATAGTTAGTATTTTTTTATAAGGAAAATAATAATCATAATTTAAGAGTAATAATTAAACTGTAGGTAACTGTTTATTATTTAATGGAATTCCGTGGGTGACGTAAGCGCAACACACGCTTGTTTTACATCCAAATGTCAAGGAAACATTTGATCAGACGAAGAGTCTCACCTTGGTACATGATTTAGGTAATGCCGCAGGAATTAGGATTAGAGGACGTATTATTTACCCATATAATGGTAATTTTCTTTATAAGTTTCGTTTAAAATTTTTCGACCAATTTATCTGCGGCAAATTTTTGGACGGTAAGCTGCATTGCGGTTAAATTTACTCGTATTTACATTGAGTTGCGCCTACTAGCGGTTATCTAGAGGTAGTTTAATTTTTCTACTCCAGTGGATGTTGGTGAGGAGGTTCGTGCCAACGTGAGTCTTATATTCTCACATACCTCTATCTCCGATTTGGATGAAGGAGCCGTAACAACTGCCACGTACCGACTGCAGCCACTTGATATAATTATGATGCCACCAGTAATAACCCGTCTGCTGAGAGTCCGCATTGCTACAGGCATTAGAAAATGCCCTCGGACAAGTGCTAGAAGCGATGTTATTATATATACTTATATTATTATTCAGGGTCGTTTACCTTTAGTCCGGTTGGTCTTGACCTGCAGAGCGCGAGGCCCGGGTTTGACTGAAAATATAATATTATGAATAATAATTTAAATATTGTTTCAAATTTGTACATGACAGATAGTTGTATGTTCTCGGATCTTGAATTTATGGGATGGTTCATTCGTATCCATCCATGCCTTTGCGAAATATAAAATAGGATAGAATCGTAGTGGATGTTTGAATGTTAATTTATATTATTAATTATTTAAGTAAAAAAATAAAGGTACCAGAAGAATATTGACTTTAGGAATTAGACATTGTGGTGGACAAGCTTTAATAAAGTTTAGCGAACAAGGCTTCGTAGGTCAGCTAGCGTCAGACGAAGGCGATTTGAACTTAAGTAAATTATTTAACACGATTAACACAATCTCTACAAAAGCCCTATTCTCAACATAAGCTCTAGAACGGTGGTTAACAACTATTTAGGGAGTGGTTACGGCGAGTAGGTACTCATACTACTTAGAATGAATTTGGTTAGAATGGTAATGAATGTCCTAGAATTTATCTGTGTATTCAATTTAGTCTGAATGTACGCGATGGCTCCACGCTGGCGGTTTGTAGATAAATAAATTTAATTTTCGAAAAGACGCTCTGAATTGTTTATTTTCAATGGTCCACCCTGAGCAATGGTTGCAAAAATTGTATTCGCTAGACTCGAACCTACATAAGTATTATGTCATTTGGTCAAACTCATTAGTGGTTTGCATTATTCGTATCGTGTCACGCACCAGAATCACGCGATTGTATTAAAAATTAGTTTGTAGACGACTGCGGCACTTCGAGTTGTTTGAATCACGTAAAAGATTTAGCCAACAATGATCATAAAAAATGTTACAGAATTGGGGGATAGATAATTACTTTTGAATGGTTATGTGGATAGTATAATTCTTTTGTTGAAACGTTTTAATGTTGAATAGGTTTTTAAAATTCGTCAAATACCGAATTTAATATTTCGATCTTCGATGTCATACGCATCTAGTAAATGCGCATTAATAGGGACAATTCAATTACTACAGGCACCAGCTTTCGAATATAAAAATAATGATCAAAATCGGTTCACTTATAATAGTTATACAAAAAAAAATTATAGTCAAATTGAGAGAACCTCCACATAATTTTCGAAGTCGGTTAAAAACCGATATATTACTCTTGCCTACCTCATCTTCTCGATTAGCCATCTAGCCCTTCCTTATTCAGATTCCTTCAATCAAACCTCCTTTTTTAACTGACTTTTCTTTATTTGTAAACCTACGAGTTACCATGTACCACAGTTCTACATTACACCACAAAAAAAGTGAGCGCTTAGAGTCTACGATTGGCCACGTATTCATCACTTGCCAATCTCAAGACGGCTGCGATTGCACGGGATCAATGATTCTGAGCGCATTCAAAGCAAACACCCCTTTAATCTTCCGTTCGTAGGGTTTGAACACGTTTTCCTTAATTTAATTAATAACATCGAGCCCATACAAGCTCTAGAGGGTCTTGCGCATCAAATCTTGAAACATCTCTTTACATTGATCCCCTCGGTCGGTATCACTTACTGTCAATTGTCGTGTTGGTCTACTCATCTGACTATTATATTCAATTAGTAATATAAAAATCAAAACTATGTTCCATATTTGTTGAGATATATCCGTACTTATTTGTAAGAATTGTGAAATTTAAAATTTCAAATGAGTAATAATAATAGTATTCTTCATTTGTTTTATCTATAGGTACTTACATATATTTCAAAAACAACAAAATAGTTTGGTTAGCTATAAAAGCTTTTCTGTAAATGTGAAATTATGGTACGATACGTATTACATATCACGGTAATGTGTGAGTTGGCGCAATAAATTCACCGCGTGTGGGCATTTGTCATCGTTTTACTAAGGACACTATTTGTACAACAGTGGACGGCGGTGATGTAATGCGACAGTACCTACCACTCCTACGAAAAATGTGCTGGGCTATTATTGTTTGGTATAAATTACGTATTGTGAAATATTTACGACATCTAAATATCAGTCTTCCACGGCGCCAGGAAACATTCCTACTTTAACGAATAGTGGAGTTGTTGTGATTCGTTTTATCACCTGTTTTATATTATAAACTTGAAGCCTCGTTTTAGACTTCGATTTTCCTTAACATTTGAATTACAAATATTAGAAACGTGTATGATTTGATTTGATGATGATTTTTACATGAGTTTTGTAAACATATTTACGTTTAAAATAATATTGTCACAAGTTGACATTAAATTAAAAAATTAAGTAAGGTAAATAAAATGAAGGAATCTGCTCTTAACGTTCCCTCCATAAAATCCGACCTGTATACGAGATTTAATGAGGCCACATTAATTTGGGTCTTATAAGAGGTGATAAAAATTTAAAGGATTCTCCAGCTGTTATCGGAGGCGCTTAAAAATTAGTTGCCGTTGGGTCGGGGCGGCGCCACCGCCGCACACCACTAACGGCCCTATGACATCTCTGAGACCATTCATTCCATCTCGGAACGTCTGTAGCGTTAAGGGTCGCAACTCGCATTACCGCTAATGGCTCTTGCCACATTTAGAAAATTTGTTATTGCCAAGAAGGTTCTCCGGTTATCAACATGATGAACATTTGAATCTGCCGTGTAATGGTTTTACGCGTTTCAGTCGTATTGTCGGAGAGTGCAGACTGCATAGTCTTTAGCCGGCAACATGTCGGTTATGTCTTTAGAGTTAATGAATTGATGTCCATGTTGAAGGTAACCATGTATCATCAGACGGCTCGTCTAGTCGTTTGTCCGCTATTTACATAAAAACATGTCTAGATTTCAAAGGAAGGAAAATGATTGA
The DNA here is from genome assembly GCA_018248895.1 of Carystus phorcus. NCBI lineage: Eukaryota > Metazoa > Arthropoda > Insecta > Lepidoptera > Hesperiidae > Carystus > Carystus phorcus. Next base: position 7,005 of record DWJN01002319.1, on the reverse strand, counting down.
TTTTATTTTATGACTTCGTTGTATGATATCACCGTAGATTGTAAATGCGTCGCTTTTGCATTATACTCAACGAATTATAAGAAATAAATTATATTAACTGGCAACAGTTTTAAATTTAAAAATCCCGAGTATCTCTTAACTAACTTCTGTAACTAGAAAAAAGGTGCACGACGCGTACGTTGTCAGGAATAATTTGTCCAACTGATCCGTACTTGGAATCTACCTACTGGTTCTAATATTTGTTCTTCAAAATATAACCACCCTAAGATCGCGCTTTTGGGGCAAAACTCGAAATACATGGATACTCCGGGATCCTCTGCATCCAAATGTGTTTGATACAAGTTACCTAATCCATTCATCTACTCATAAAATTGCATAGTTCTATAAGAAATATTACGATGTGCACATTAGAATAACATATTTATTATCTTGTATATACTTGAGACGAACGAATTGATTAAATGCGCGGATAAGATCGACTGATGCAATTAATCGTCAGGTAAGTGTGGGAAAAACCGAGGTAATAAATCAATCCATCCCGGAGACTGATACCGTGGCGGCGGTAATCAGTGCCCGACTAATAGGGGGCGAGTACGTCTTTATACGACGGAGCTTATCTCGTTAATTAAGCGACATATTAAAAAGATTATTAGGTATCATTTGGTTACATTGTAACCCGTGTATTTTATTTTTACCTTCAGAAATTTTGGTCGTATTAGATCGGGTTAGACGCACCGATCCCATGCTGACAAACCAGGGTGTTGGACGGAACAGAACTTTAAACAATACTTCATGTTTCGGCTATGATAGCCAGTACTTTTTGTCCTTCTCTCTTTCTCGGCCTACAACGCATTAATGATGCTTTAGTTAGATGTTTCTGGTATCCATGTGCGACAATAACCATTTACCATGAGATAGCTCAAAATAACAATCCACTACTTATTTTCCTGTTTGTGCAAGTGTACCTAATTATAATAGAAGGTTTTTAAAGAGCAACGCTGCCTTATGCATTGTTTGCAAATGTATCCTTCATTCTGACAATGTATGTCAACACACACCATAGATGCGCCGGAGGCAACAATGCTAGCTCAGAAACAGGTCACCAGTAGGGAAATAGGGCGGTTGCAAAGGACGTGCAACTCTGGAACGTTTATTTTTGTACAACAGTACAGTACGACACGTCCTGCCGAGATTTATGATGGTATTTAGGCAATCGTCAAAGGACTATTTCTTTACCTCTCCAATCTAAATAAAACGTAAAAAACATCGTATGATATAGTCATAGTATTCTGGATATATGTATGTATATGGCGCAATGATTCAAAATTCAAAATCATTTATTTAATAATACCTATATGATAGGTATTATTTCAATACACTTATGCGCATCACTTTTTTGATTCTACCACCGTTGCGGAAAGGTGCTTTTACATCAAGAAGAAACGGCGAAAGATCAGATCAGATTATAATGTCGATCGCCATTATAACTGTAACTGTAATCTTATGTGTACCTTATCCTGCAAATAAATATTTTGATTTGATTTGATTTGCCATTCGAGGGGTTCTTAGATTCGATTTCCAGCGAGGCTCAATTTTTTATGATCAGTTTTAATTTCTGTTTCTGTGCTGTCCGTGGCATCCCACGCCAGAGCGAATCCTAACGTGGGGATAAAAAACGTGCAGCGTTATATATTTATTTACATGAAAATAAAGATGACCATATCTAATGGTACGTAGTTACATTGAGTTTTAACAATAACCATTAGGTAGTGTTTAATGTATGTCTATAATTGATTCGAAAGTAAATGCTTAAGCAACTCCGCTTTTGTTTGTCATATTTCTTTTTTTAGTATCAGCCATGTATCGTGGCTTTGTGACGTTTGTAAAATAATAGGTAGGTTGTTTACCTGTATGGTGCGGGCACAGGTCGTTGTCCGTTACTTCGCGTGCCCTGGTAATATAAACTAACCTCGGTATCTACTAGATTGACATTCACCGTCCACCAAGTCGATCAAGTGCGATCAAATTACAGTGATGTTTCCGAAAAAAAGATATTTCAGATACGTTGGATTCAGGTTCATATTTTCTTTCACCTTCAAAGCGATAGTCTTGCACGCACATCCTTCATCGTAATATTAAGTATGAATGTTTAGAATTGTGTAGATAATTTCTTCAACGAGTAATTCTTATAGATAATATATCTACCTATTAAATTTCTTAAAAGCTGCAGTAATTTAAATTGCCGTTTTATTTTTTAGATGTTTCACTTTCATGTATTTCAAAAACGACAGCTGGTAAAGGCCCGGGATGGTAAAATTAAATGAGGCCTCTCTCGTATTCACCAATATAGTACGTAATACTAATATAGGAAGTGATTAGGAAAGCTCGGGATTTGGGGGCCACCCGGGACTGAAAACCCAACCCCTTCTCCCGTTGGTCACTTCGTGAATTGGCACGACACAAAGCTCAAACTTCCAAACTAGTTACTCTTTATTTGCTTAATAAATGCGTCCATTTTGTCCAGCTTCTGAAGATGCAGCTATTGTTAATCCCAAGAGAGCAGGACGTACGTCATTGTACGCTACAACTGTATTTAAGGGGCGGCCTTAGTCGTAGCATAACAAAAGAACACCGAAAATCGACATGTATAATATACAGAGGTCGTTTGAAGCGCTCGACGCCCGTCGCCTTTGTAAGGGCCGTCACGGCCCTTTGTTACTCAATATCTCGTGTAGTGCTAACGAAAGTCAGTCAACGAGAGATTTCACTTACATGAAGCCTTTGAAAAACGTTTTTTTAGGTCCAACATACTGTACAACCACTTTTTGTACTGTAGACCACTAGATGTCATATTATTCAAGGGGAACGATTAATGTTTTAGGTGACGACAGTAAGACAGCGTCCCATGACCAGTTTGGTAACGCGTAACTTGCAATAACTCCCTCTGGACAGAGCTCCGTTTATCGAATTTCTAGCTCCGAGCATTTGTAACAACATCGGTTGGTTAATATTTTCAATATTTGGTGCTGAAATTATTAGCTTCTGATTTAGCTTTACGAAATTGATTACTTATTTAATTTAATATGCAGATAGACTGTGCACACTATGATCTATTTGGCTGCATTCCCGTTATCTAGGTCCATAAAGACAACAGTTTGCAAGCCTTTTAATTTCCTGCACGTATTACGAACCCTAGAGTTACATTTGTATCGTTGACACAAAGGACTGAATCGAAGTGTCGACTTGTATTCAAATCGTGTATCAATGAAGCTGGCATAAACGTCGCCAGTCAACCGTTACCCCCTGTCATATAATATTCCTGTAACATTTGCGCCTCAGAGGAATTGTGTCGATATCTTCTTTTAGATTTTTTATGCTTTGTTAGAACGAATGATGTTTATTGTTTTTTTACTTTGCAACTAACATACGTAGTCACCGAGTCGACTATCCATGACACCTCTCACATTCGGGACGAAACACTTGTTGGCGATGGTATAAATGGTATTAATATTATAAATGGTATGAATGTTTTGTACTTTTATTTATTGTCTGATTTTAGTGATTTGATTTTATGGGCAAGAAGTATACCAGCAACTAGCTCCATTGTTTTCAATATCACTGTTGTAATTTTTAGACAAATACTGGGTGTAATGAGCATATTGAGTATTATTAGGTGTTTTAATGACGCATGTGAATTTGGTATACTAGAACATTTAACATGTTTTATTAGAAAGTAAAAAACTACTACCTATTATGGAAGTTATAATTTTGTATTAAATTTATGTAGTTTTCTTAACCTGTCAACATCCCAATTTTTACGAACTATCATTGGATGCTCCTTTTGAATCAATAGGATTTTTAGCAAGTTTCCTTGTTCTTAACACTGTAACTTAAACTTATCCGAGGTTCTTTTTAATAGAAAAGAATAACCATATAATGAGCGCCGTGTGACATGTATACCTCCTATATGTGACGCTCGTTTGACGACAGCCATCCTTTGGCGTTGCAGCTCTTTGTCACGCGTCGTCCCACTAGCGGCATTCACTAATTAGGCGCATTACATGACGATGCTTTAACGTGATGAAATTTAATCGGGGTTGATGAAAGGGTGCTTTTGTACGCAATACGGTGCCAAATAGCAGCTCTTAACGTGATATAGCGGCGGTGTCGATGTGTGCGTTAGGATATATGGTTAGGTATGTGTGTTATAAACACTTTGAGAGTATTAAAGTGAATATCAGTGACTATGAATGAATGGACTTGTAAGCCAAAAATAATACAATATGTATAAGGCGCAACTCAAGATTTTATGCGATCTTAATTTTGCTGGTTTAGGATACCAATTGTCGTTGCCATGACAACGTTTATAAACAAGATTTGATCGAATTCGCCGTCAGTTTCCTATGACCGTGCTATTTTAACCCTACAAATTGTACCATCGCAACGTCTGTCACTAAATAATATCGCGTTAATAAAATTAATGATGTTTCAAGGTATTGTTTCATGAACCGCGGTTATACTACCCTCGCCGTGATAAATGAGTGATGATAAACACGGCAAGATTAATTCCGTTGCGGTGCCAGCAGCCGTGCATTTGGGTCGACGCGACGTCGGAAATAGTCCTTCGTCCATTGTTTTCTGTTTGTACGGCTTGAAACCTTCCCTATTTAATGGTACCATTTAGACATTGCGGTTTGCGGTCAGCGCGAGTCGCGATCGCAGCGGGGATCTTGTTATTCTAGATAAGTACACAGAAGATATTTGACTCGATCGATTTCTGTAAGGTCACCAGAGGACTTGATGGGCCTTACAGTAACAAACACAGACTTCAGTTACTTTTTATTGATAGCTAGATGAACCAGCAAACGCTGTTTTGCCATATAAATTATTATTTAAGAACTATTTTTATAACCATAAAAATGCTTATAGTGGGTTAAATAAATGGACTATGTGACATTAAAAGAATTTTTCAATCGGTCCAGTAGTTCCTGAGATTAGCCCGTTCAAATAAACAAACTCTTCAGCTTTATATTATTAGTATATGTAGATAATACCGTGGAGATAATTGCTGTTTTTTTAAGGGACGGTATGATGGTTTATTCTTTACATTCATGTATTTTAACACATTGTATTTCTACCGCAAACCGCACTTATCATTATTTTAGAAATATTTAATATAATAATAAAATGCTGTAGACCTTGGAATATTGTTGGTGCTAGTAAACGTGCCTATAAAGTAAGATGAAATAATCTTGTTTCAACAAAGATTGCGTCGCCGTATCAACAACTACCTATTCTTATATGTGTGTGTAGTGTAGATAAAGATTTTATCAGTGTTAACAGCGAATTATAAAACAATTCGGCTCGCTTCTCTTATCACCATTTATTCTATGTAGTTAACTGTTTCTCTTGCGCCAGTAATGTAAAGTTGTATGATAAAACAATACACAGACTTAAAGTAAATAGTTCTGTAGGAAACGCGTAATATGTTGGCTTCTATGGACATGGCTCTATCTATATCCTTTATTATAGTATAACTGTTCAATGCATATTCTATGGAAACAGTATAAGCAATTTTGATCCAATATGTATACAGAAATATTGGGAATAGTGATGTTATTTAGTATTTATTTCAATCGATTCACATATAAAATATACGTCAAATTAAACAATTCTGTCTTAACATTTTTTTGTGTGGATGGACTAGGAATTATAGATGAATATTAGTTATAGATAAATCTATTTGATGTAGGTATTATTGTGTTTACAGCGATGTTTATATAAATCCATTTACAAAATATGTGTTTGATGATATCACAGCCATAATCAATGTGTGTAGACATTGACATCCCACAAGGCACGCCATTGAGCCCGGTTACGTAGTAATACCTTGACAATATGCACTCGCTATTCCAATGTCTCTGTTTTCCCACAATGCCGCTGAGCCGGCGCAATTGCCGTGAAATGTGAATTAACCGGCAAACCGACAACCGAGCTGGTTGCACCGTCTGTTTATAGTTATATCATGAAAAGTATCAACATTAGATTATATTGCGTTACTGGGTAAAAATTGTCTTTCACTACTTCCAACTGTTGCTATAATTGACAGTAATTAGAAATTTGTATGCATGGGTAATGCTTATTTTTGTTCGAGTGAACTAGAACGGATTCTTTTCTCTTAAGAAATAATCAGTTAGTAATACGGCCATAATATGTCAAGGATAAAAGGTTTTGTTTTGCCAGAATTAAGGTCAACTCGGGTGCATCGCTAGCGGGCTTTTATTTTGCTTTTAATTGTTCGTTTTATAAACAGAAAATATATCTTCGTAATTGCCGCGCTTCACGTGCTCCACTTATACTTTTTGCAGCGCCCATTAGGCACTGGATTCGCGCCGTTCAGCCTAGAACCTAGCAACCATGGTGCACAAATGGCAGAATGCACAAAAGTGTGTTGGTTTTGTTCCATAGTGGGCTTTGTTGAAATATTTCACTGTAGTCACAATTATTATTTTTTTGCTTCGTCGAACGCATATTTTGTCGTGGACTCAAATATATTTCAGTGGTACCTACTGTGGTTTGTTAATAGGTACGCTATAGGCATAGCGAAACTTGTCAGGGCCGTAGTGATTGATAGAGCTTTACAGTGGTACGTTTTAAGCGAAGATGGCTTTAATTGGCTGAATGGAATGTCTAATTTGTTGTTGAAAATTACTGAAGTTTTGAGGTTAAGATGACATAGACCGGTGCTATTGTCTACGTATCTATCATAGTTGTCCTCGCTTGCCACTCGAGATGAATCGCCTTCCTCCTTGACGCCCCCAGTCGTTCTCGTTTCTTACCGGATATCGTTGGCAGACCAATTACGCTCCAATAGCTTCCTTCAATATTCATACCTACTCTAAAAAATCTGATATGCCTGCGAAATAGCTAATGTAATGTGATGTGTTTCCACTTCCCGGGGTTCCCAAACAACCAAGAAATAACGATTGAAGAATGAGTCCATGC
>DWJN01002318.1:0-15539 GCA_018248895.1 Carystus phorcus | reverse complement strand
CCTTTCTCCTACCCTCTGGCGTAATCTCCCCATCGCCCACAACAGGGATATGGAATTTTCCACCTACCGAACGGAGTCGGGAGGCAGGTTTCCTAGGCAACCTTTGAATCTAGATCAACACTAGTGTGAGTTCCTTCCCGTCGACTCCCAGTTAACCCCCTCATTAATGCCCTACCTTTCTCCAGCCTCCTGGTGTAATCCACCCGATCCCCACAGATGTGCTATGGATTTTAAGATGTATAAAATGGGGTTGGGAGGCAGGTTTCCTAGGTAACTAACTTAAATCTAGATCAATAAATCTCTGCTGCCGTACACGAATTATGGTAACAATGTTTTTGTAGGATTATCCCGAAATGTAAAATAATATAGAAAATATCGCCGTAACCTTTTCTTGATGAAATTAGTGATGAAACGTTCTTACGTCGAATACAACTCTCTGTGCAGTCCTTCCATGCCAAAGATACTCTTTACAACATAAAGAGTAGACGTAGCTGTAGAAAACGATTTACAGTTGAACTATTTTACAAGTGTTATTCTATGATATTCCTATTAAACTATAACGCTAATTTATTTTTCATAATATCTAAATATAAACTCAATTTGGCACATTGATTCCACCCAAGATACCCTCATTATATCTTATTTGTTAAATATGATGAAATGCATGATCAACAGAATTATTTCTTAATCTAGAAACAAAAATCCGAAGGCCTCATGTCTAATTAAATGATATAATTACATCGGATTATTGATTTTATAGGAAATAAAGCTGGTGCCCCATTTAACATCTATGCCAACCATATTATTATATTAAAAGCTTCTATTTTAAATCTTTCTTATTATTTTTATCTTATTATTATTGTATATTGTTTTTTCCTTTTACATATTTTGAATTTTTTGGTCCTAGTAAACGAAATTAGTGTACTTCACTGTGAATAGCTTCTTTATATTCTTTTAATATTCATAAATTTCTCGTTTGTAAATACATGAACGCTAATCTAAGATAAAACTAGGGTATTACAAGTAGAAAGAAATGTTTTCAGATTCATTTAAATTTTGTAATGTATTTTGGATCATAAATTGTTTTATTGAATATTCAATACATGTAAGTTGAATATAGAAGTAATAAATATTCTTTGTAGAAATTGTAAATTATAGATCAACATATATATATACAACATACTTCGAAATTATGGAATGTAAACTGGCATTGTATAACCTCCGATATTTTTTATATTTCTGTCTAAGAAATACTTAACAGTCCTATGTTAGTAAAAATAAAGGTCACTGTAACTAGGACCTCAACGCATGCGCTAGAAAAACTATATTTAGAACAATATGGTGGCCAAATTATTCAGCTCCCTAACAAATGATTACACCGTTTCAATCAACTTTAGACCTTAATTCGTAGCCATAAGGCTCAGCTAATGTGCGGCTTTATTCATGAAACAAACTTGTTTTGAGCTCCACCCCTAGGGAGCCACGTGTGGGTGGTGCAACCCTCTTAGGTTTCATGGCTATAAAAGGGACATTCTAGTCTGCCCCACCTCAAAAGTATCGCAGTCGGTCCTCCGAGTAACATCTCCTAAACAGAAAGTGAAGTGCTTAAAGTGAATTTAAATTTTTAAGTGAAGTAAAATCAGTGTTTGTTTCTGGTAAGTATCATTTAATGTATTTTAGGTAAGCGTTTCATATTTTCTGGTGTGTGCGTGCCTATTTTGTGCCCTGATCGGTATAGGTTCTTATTTGTATAATATTGTTTTTTTTTTAATTGACTACAATAAAATAAACATTTAATCATATGTTCATCAATATAATAATTAATATTTTGTGGTTCGATCGGTATCGGTACTTATTTTTATAATTGTTTTTTTTTATTATTATAACAAAATAAATATTTAATCATATTTTCATCATTGTAATAATTAATATTTTGTACTCGCGATCGGTATCGGTACTTATTTTTATAATAGCTTTTTTTAATTAATATAACAAATAAATATTTTATTTATATTTTCATCACTGTAATAATTAATATTTTGTACTTCGATCGGTAACGGATCTTATATTTATAATAATGGTTTTTTAATGATTATAATAAAAAGAACATTGTATTATATTTTTGTTAATGTAATAATTAATATTTTTAATTTTGCGTTGACATTTAATTTGTTTCGAGCGGTGCGTGTGCTGTGCCTTGACCTGTTCTAATTTTTAAAATAATGAATGGTCAAAGAATGATCATAAAAAAAGGTTTTGACGTGTTTTTCCCTATGTAATAATTGTTGTAAAAAAAATTATAATTTAAAATTGTAATGTGGTTGGCTAAAAATCGATATAAAACCATAATTTCAAATTTTTACTGTACAGTTATCTGCGTAATAACTAATAAGCATGCGTAATAAAAATTAGCAAATGTAGTTGGATCAATAAGTTCGACCCGTGCGCGACGCTGAATGGGCGGGTCTGATGGCACTTTCCGATCGATATCGTACAAACGTCCACTATTTTAAGATCAGTAACAAAATAATGGAGAGAATTTTACTTGGAATATCTTTTTTTATTCGTGTGAATGCCTGAGTTATTTGAAAGCTAGTTAGTCTACACGCTGGCCTAGCCATCTTTTATGCAACACCATACAATTTATTTACATTTTCTGAAATTGCCGCCATCTTAAAATTTCTCCTAAACACCAACCACGCATGCGCATTTTATTTTTGCGCATGCTCAAGTACGACCTATTTGTTTCAACCGCTATTTTGAAATTGATAGTGATTTTGTTGAAATATTTAAGTGTTGTCTTCTTTCGAAAACAATTTGAGCAATGAGCAGTATACAATCGTACTCGTAGTTGTAAGCAATTCATCATTGTAAAAAAATGTTTATATTAAACAATTTACATATATGATGCGAATGTGCTTTTTGAGGACAAATTGTCTGTCTTTTTGGAAGAGTATCCACGATGTTTAACGGCTTGCGATTTTTAACTCTTTTTTATACTAATATTTCTAAAGACAATTTAAGAAATGTAAGATGAACATGCATTTTTTAAATTCCATTGACTTGTGTTTTCAGACGGCAAACAAAACATTTACGCTTTTTAAAAGTAATTGAATTGCATATCTAGAATGACTGTTAAATGCGAATGCGTCCATTGAAGACAATTGACTGATGAAATTGTACCTTTGGAAGTAATAAACCTGCGAATGCTCCTTTTTGAAGACTTGAACATACATACATATGTAATGAATGAAAAGTATGCGCCTTTAAAAGACAACTAATTTGTAATTTTTGAAGGAATGTCCAATGTACATGAGCTTTTTGAATGTAAATGACTTAAGTATAGATTGAACGAAATACAAAATGTGCATGCACCGTTTGAGTTCAATTATCTTGTATCTTCGCAATTAATCCAAAATAAGTATGCGCCTTTTTTAAAACAATAGACATGAACATTCGAAATTTAAGTAAAGTGCCTATGGGCATTTTTAACTGACTTCAAAAAAAAGGATGTTCTCAATTTGTCTATATTTTTATGTGTGTAGTTCAATAAATTTTTACTGAGTGTACCGATTTGGATAATTTTTTTTTATTCGAAATCTAAATACAAACGCGCAAAATACATTTGCGCCTTTTTGAAAATAATGGACTTATATATTGGAAGAAATATAAAATGATTGCTGCGCCTTTTGAACACAATTCACTTGTAGCTTGGGAATGCAAAATGCACGATGCACGATGCCCATGCGCATTTTTGTATAAAATGGACTTTTGGAATACTATTGACTTTTATTATCGGAAGAAATGCTTGATGCCAAAGCGTCCTTTGAAGACAATTAACGAGAACATTCGAAATGAATGCAAAATGTGCGTTCGAATTTTAAAGATAACTAACTTGCACGTTCCTAAGGAAAACAATATGCGAATGCATATTTTTGTGGAATAATTGCATTGTTTTTGGAAAAGAACATTAGGTGCGTACGCACATTTTCCAGGAAATTGACAAGTACTTTCGGATGAAATCCTGTGATACGCATGCGTTCTTTGGAATACAATGGACTCGTACCTTCGGAAGAAATACCTCATGCCAATGCGCCCTTTGCATAAAATTGACAAGTACTCTTGGATGAAATCCTGATACGCATGCGTCCTTTGGAGTACAATTGACTTGTACGTTCGGAAGAAATCCCGGATGCCAATGCGCCCTTTGCAGGAAATTGACTGGTACTTTCGAAAGATATGCTACGCTTGATGAGCATGCATCCTTTGGAGTACAATTGATTTGAACCTTCGGAAGAAATGCCGGATGCCAATGCGAAGAAAATTGACTAAATCATTTGCAAGAAATGCCTTATACCAATGCGCTATTGAAGAAAAATTAATTATACCTTGGGGAGCTACTGCATGGTGCGCAATGCGACTTTTGAAGACAATTGACTTGTATATTGGAAGGAATGCGGTAGGCATGTGTCTTATAAATACAGTTGAATTGTATATTTGAATGAATGCCTGAAGAAAAACTTTTGAAGACAATTGAATTAAACTACATTCTATTTAGATATACATTGGAAGGAATGCCACGTGCTTGCGTCTTATGAATGTAATCAACTTATATTTTCGGAAGCAATTCTCGATGTCAAGGCACCTTTTTGGAGAGAAAAGACTTACACATTGGAAGGAATGCCATGCGTATACGCCTTATGAATACAGTTGTTAGCACCTTGGGAATTAAAGCACGATGCGCAAGCGCCTTTTTGAACATATTGGACTTATAAATTAAAAGAACTGTTCGGTACGCTCGCCCTTTTACAGGTCATTAAATTGGAAAAACGTATTAGGAAAAAAAATCGAAGGGAATAAACTTGTACTTTTAAGAAAAACCCATGAAATATGCGTGAGCTGATTGAAAGCGATGAATTTATTCATTGTAAAGATAGCAAATATACATATAATAAATAATACCTTATTGCTTATTTTTTTATTAAAAAAAAAGATTGTATTTGTGCGGACTAGTAAGAAATGAGTAGATCATACCTTGTAGATCATCATGTTAGATCATACCTTAAGGAGTTGTATTTGTTACTGTTATTGAGTAGCTTAGTACATGTACAGTATCTTACATGTATTTTGAATAAAAGAAAAAAAAATGGTACGTTTGCATAATTATTATTAATACTTTGATTGTTACCATATACAAAGATCGTGTGATGTTCACTAAAATTGGTTAATAATTAAATCCATTCAGTTAAAACACATTTAAAAATGTTAACATTTCATTTATTTTTGAGATACATAACTTTAGCTATTTCGAGGTAACCCGAACCAACATGTCTTCTATAAAACGTTGTATCACAAAAAAGTCAAGAAAATCAACAAAGAAGAGTGTAAATAAAGTAGGTTATTTGTCAACATATCATTTGGAAAAAACTGTTTTTAATAATTATACATAATTATTACTTTTAATAATTATTTATAACTTGTCGACCGGGTGAACTTCATATGACCTGAAAATTAAGTAATATATCAGTGTTATACAAAAAATTTGCAGAAAACGAATACTCAAAAACATTATCTACGGAAAAATACATAAACGTTTTTTCATTATCAACGGCAGAAAGGTGTTAATGATTTTCGGTGTCTCGTTGCTCATCAATACGAGTAGCATGTGATGTAGGTCTTCGCACGTATGCTCAACTTCTACGATAAAATTTCTCTTAGTTTCAGTTAAGTGCTTTTAGAAATTACTAAGAAAGATATAACATAAAAATGCGTGTCTTGATAATGAATTAAAATAAGAGTAAATAACAGATTGAATTAGAATTAAATTTATTTAGCTTAATAATTTTGACAAATTATCACTAATCTTTTGGCAAAATTTCGGCTAAATATTTTCGCACCTTTTAAAACTTCCGTAGTCTTCAACAAATATTTAAAAATTAAAATTATCCAAATCGGTCCAGCCGCTCTTGAGTTTTAGTGAGGCTAACAAGCGTCATTTCATTTTTATATACATACATAGAGATATATCATATTTTTGTAATATTAGGTTTTTATGTTTTAAATTATTTTTATAGTTTCGGTATCGTATGAACGAGTTGACGCTCGCGCATCTTTTTAGACTAAGTCATTATGACCAGGACATCAAGTTTAACAGATTACAAAAAGGCCGCGCTCGAATATTTCCAGGCATTTTAAAAAAACCGCCCTAATATTGATTTACATTAATTATGTACATCTAGTTTGTACTAATCTTTTTTGATTAGAGTAGGGTCTATTTCTTTTGTCGTAACCTATTTTTGTTTATATAGTAGATAACTGTTTTCGGTTGTCGTATCGTTTGTTATATCGTAATACTCTTCGTCATTTAATATTCTTTGGACCAACTACAAACTAAAAAGTTACTTTTTATATGAATTGTAAGCTAACGCTTGACTACAATCCCACTTGTTGCTTGATTGATAAATATAATCTACCACATAGTTACTAGAATCAAAATCTTAATATATTAGAATCGAAAAAAAGGATTAGTTTTTCTAATATCGGATTTCAAGTACATAAAGTCAGTCTGGTGTTTAGTAGATCTTATCTGTAGTTTATATAGTGAACTGATTATTTGGATATTTTTTCCGCTAACTTATCTACACATTTTAAACTTCGATCTGTTCCGATCCTTTAATCTATTTTGAGATCGTCGTGTGTTAAGAGATCTCTTAAACAATATTACTTTTTACTATAATATATGCTCGAACGGTTAGCCCATAAACCTTCTAACCCAGGCTTGGAACTCGTAACCTCGTCGACACGAAGCTATCTTTTTAGATACTGTAAATCTTATTGGTGTATGTGGTTTTAGTTTTATAATAGCCTACTCTAAAAGTCGTTTATTTCTTATAACAGGATAAAGCAGTGGTGAATATTGCAACTAAAAAAGGGGTCACAAATAAAAGTAACAGCGACTGCGAAGTAATCCCTCCGTTTCGACTTACTCACAGCGAAGAAGAATTTTTGACGTCTTTAGTACATACCGAAGGTACAACACTGGTCCTTTTTAATGAATACAAATTATTTCACTCAAATATTTATATCAATGATAAATTAAAACAACTATTTTATAGATAATTTAAATTCAGTTTAAGAGAGCAATTGGACATAAGCCTTGAGGTGCAACTACTAGAGAAATAATAATATTTTTATTTTGCAGGTGACCGCTCTCTCAAAATAGTGCGCATATATTACATTCTATTTTAAACCTAACATTAAAAAATAAATGTAAGTATCTGATTATTTACTCTTTTTTACGAACCATACGGACCTTTAGTCTCCATATCTGTCTTTAGGTGACAATGGAACAGGAAAATCCACCACATTGACTCGATCGTTAGTTTGATCGTTAGTTCGAATTTTAAAGAATCTTCCTTGAAGTAACTTGTACCGATGTCAGATTGCACTGGTTCGATAACTTCATCGTTCAGCCCTATTTTCAACGTTAGTGGACATCGTATTCTATATAAGGGATTTTGCTCTCAGTGAAGTAAATTTTAAATTGTTGCACAGAATGAACAAGGAGGAGCTATTGATGGATGACTGTTGTCATATAAGCACCGGGCGTATAATTAAGGGAAACTTGCTTATATTCCACCGTGGCCGACACAATTACCGATATTTCATTTACGGATATCGTCACGACCTCTAGCGGCGTCGGCAGCCGGCATCCCGGCTGTTTGTACTATCAGTGGCGCCTCTACGAGCGTGATGTATACAAGGGGATCGCTGGAATCGGGCTCAGAGCCGGTAGCGGTCAATTATACAGGCATCGGGTGTTAAGTGAAAGTGCGTCTTGTCAAGTGTTGTGTAGTGTTGTGCAGTGGAGTGAAAAAAGTGTTACTAAAGACACGTAATCTAAATTCAATATGGTGCTAACCAGATGCCATATTGGGGAAAAATGAAGGCTGATAAAGTATGTCGAGTACCCCACTAGAATACATAATTGAATAGGTATTTCAAATTTTTCTTTAGGGTTTTTATGCTTATTTCTCGTTAATGAAATTTACAAAGAATATGTATAAAACGAATTATAGTACTACTTATCCCAAAAACTTATTGTATAATCATATAATATATTTTATTTTTATTAATTTATAGTTTATGTATTCTAATGGTATAAATATTCCATGTTATTATAATGTATAAAAAGTACATCAAGGTCCACTCTTCCTTTCTATTAAAATATGTTATTGGTACTTATTATTACTGTATATGTATCATTAAACTATACTGTGCTCCGGGTATGTTACAATGTATAATAAAAGAATAGTAATAATAATATAGTTTAAAGATGATATTAGTCGAATCACTTTCATAATATGTGAACTTTTTGTATTCTTAATACAATATTAGGAAACCCAATCAATGTGTAGAAGGAAAATTTACGCCCTATTTCTTTGATAATTATATATTGCCCATAGCTTTACTCACATGGAATATTTTTGTCGGACTCGGCCGATTAACTTCGGACCACTGAGGGTCGCGAACTAGTCGGAACTATCCGATAAAAAGTAATCAATGTGAGCAAACTTGAATGTAGCATGAATAATGTAATCAGGCACTCACAAATCGTTCAATACTAAACTTCTGATACTGCTGCACTTTTTCAAAGTATCACGTACTTAGGCAGTCACAAATCGTTCAGTATTAAAATTCTTATGTTGTTGCACTCTTTCAAGGTATCACTTATGAATAACCGTTACATGTATCTTACATAACTTGTTTTATACGATTGTGTATTTAGTATTGAGTTCTAAGAAAGTATGTTATATAAATTAAGAAAATATGTGTTTATAAAGTGTAATCTGTAAATGTATTGTTGTAATTTATTCTGTTGTTTATGTGTGAAAATTTATAATAATATGTTTATCGATTTTATAAGTCTTTCAGGCACTAAAAAGGTAAGAAATTTTAATATGAATGTGGGAAATTTTAATAGTGTTTGTGTAAATAATTCTTAATCCTCGATGTGTGTTTTGTACTCAATTTCATTTTCTAGGTTTATTATATGTCCTATCCTCTTTGCCTTTTTTTGTGTTTAACAACACTCTTTCAGCACCTGGAAAGGTAAGTTAGGTCACACATCATATTAGGATAACGACGTGTTGAGCGTTGCATTTTGTTTGTTTTCAACGTTCTATGAGTTCTGAGCACCGAAGATAACATAGGGGTTCCAGTACATTATGTGACGATCTGCTTATTGCGAACACAGAATTTGCAACCATAGAAATGGAGATTAAATTGAAAATATCAGGTATTTATATATGAACATGTGAAGAAAATTCTATACCTATTTTACCATAAGTACAGGATAGCTGGATTATGACATTTGGCACGTTTTGCATATAATAATAACTTGACAATAGACTTCTAACTTAAACTTTAAATAAATTGTGGTCCAATTTCGACCACCAGGCGACCACATGTTCATATTAATTACTAAAAATATATTTGTTATTAATTGAGCAAGTGCGGGGGCACGCATTTAGGACGTGGGCGGGTGACAGTAAAAAAAAATGATGATTTCGGTTCTTCGAAGGGTACATTAAGGTTTATGTCATGGTAGGTATGGTAAATAGCAATTATTAAGCCACTCCGAAGGCCAACTGGTGGCATAAATATTTACAAAAGTTGGGCTCACAAAAACACTATCTTCCAACACTTGAGTTGGCCACTAACTTCTTACACGAGTTCGTAATCAAAGAGTGAAGGTTGAAGACAAGGAGTAGGTTAATCAGCAACAATAGATAACTAATAGTATTTGAAATCAGAAGTAGCGTATGTAAAGCTAGACATAAGACACTCAGAAATATCTTGAGAAAAAATGTATTTTTATTAATATTTTCAAAGAACTTTTCACCCTTGTCTATAAAAGTTTCTGGCGTTTGAAGTTCAAAAAACGTTTTACAGTCTGCAACAGGTACTTTTTCAACGGTCTTCTCGCACGCAGTGAACGCATCTTCTGGTGATGCAAATTGTACCCTTGAACTGATTTTAATTTTGGCGTGGAAGTACCATGGACTGTCGCTTGTTGCTCGCACCAGCAAATGCTTCTGGAAAAGATTTCGTTGTGTATCGCTGTGCATTGATGGCACTTTGATTTTCTGAGGGACTGAATACTACCTTAACGAGAAAAAACCAAAGAGAAAAAACTGGCTATTGACTGGCGCTTTGTTTCCGGACCATTTTGATCAATATTTGGTCATTTGATACGATAATGTAAAAATGACACGAATAACCTGCTTCGAGTTTATCAGTTGTAATGTGGTACCGTTCCACGTGTCAGGATGATTTAAAGCATTGGTGAGGAAAAGTGGTTTCCTAGGATATCAATTCTTGGTCTAATCTGCAGATTGCGCTGAATCGCCTCATACATGACTCGCCAGTTTTGAAATGTACACAAACTCGTTATACCAGCAGTAAATAGTTGTTTTAGGAGACGCCTTGTTCTTAAATACTATTTGAAGTCGACTAAGCGATGCATTAAGTTGGACTTGAAGTCATAAAAAAACATTCTATGAAAGTGTTCGCGGTGCAAATCCATTTTTCTATGATAGAGCATAAATATATATTTTTTTAATAGAGGGATATTTAAATTGGAGAGAGACCTTGGACAATTGTTCAGATTGACTCCTCCAAGAGAACTGATTCTGCTCAAATGATTCCTTCCCACTTGAGCTCATTCCGACAAATCACTCGCCGACCACTACGGCGCCATCTTGCCAACGTGTAGATAACCAATAATTTAATCCAATACAAAGCGCCATCTTGCCAACGTGTAGAGAACCAATAATTTAATCCAATACAGAGATTTAATCCAATAGAGACACTCTTAAATAGAAATCCAATCTATTAAACTAAATGAAATACATTAAAGTTGTCAATAAATATCATTGTAATTCATAATGAAATGGTTACCATGCCGGCTGTACGATTGGTCTTGGGTTCGATTCCTAGCGGGGCCTGGCCTAATAGACCCTGGTCTATGCCCGTATTTTTGTGTGTTATCTACATCAACATCAACGTTTCGCAGAATTATGAAGTGGCGGTTAGAGTGTAAGAATGCAAGTACTTCATTTTATTGTTTATTTTTAGGTACAATCGCTATTCGGATCATATACGAAAATTCTAAGTTTAAACTATAGTACTGGCTATGTAGAAAACAATAATAAACATCTTCAAGATGCGCACGAGCAAAATCCCAACAGAAATCTGGAGGAAAATTTCTTTCTTTACTCTTAACTATGATTGCCCATGAAGTTGAGGTAGGTTAATAATTATACTGTTCTATTTTATTCAGAATGTCGTAACATTTAAATCTAATCTGATCACTATAATGTTAATGCCCCAAAATAACTATTTTTAAATAAATGACCGTTTCTTCAGGCGGTCGAAATTCGACCTTAGGTTGCTGCAATATTCGATAAACTGACTTAACATGATAAACTTTTCTTATATTTAAAACATGTTTCATATTTTCATGGTTTTATTTGTAGCTCAATTAGGTACTAGGTGAACGAAGTGAGACAGCGTTTTTTCACTTAAAAGTGTCTTTGATAGTAAATAGTTAAAGTCTAAAGTAAAAAGCCAACAAACTATTAATAATATTATAGTAGCTTACATAAGTTTGTATTAGGCAAATTAATTACCAAGATACCGCATGCCGATTCGGACGATCATGTCATGTGGTCTGCATATCTAGTTTCTTGCAATTTCTAGTTTTTAGTATGACATAAAACAATTTTTCTTTATAAAAAAAATGTTGAATCAATTAAATATCTTCTGTTCAGTGGGTTTCGTGCTTCTTTCGGTTAATTTCATAATCCCGCGCTCATATAAATTCTAGTCCTTAACAGCAAAAACCTCAACCAAGTGCGACAGGAGATCATCCTTATTGCTGAATTCTTTTACCATTAAGAAGTTTCGTAACTTTCGAAATAAATTATAATCCAATGGCGCAAGGTTGGCGCTATCAATACAGCGGAATGGGAAGCAACATCACTTCTTAACCAAGCAATAGTTTCGCAGGTGTTAAAGATGTGCGAGACCTCGTTTTATTGTGGTGGATGGAACACGATTCCTTTTTTCATTTACCAATTCAGCCTTTTTTATTTATTAATTCTTACACTTATTTAACAAATAAATATAGATTATATTGATCATTTTGTTGTTTAAAAGTATCTTAAAGTTCACAAAATATTTTTAATCCTAATAAATTGATGACAGACATCTTTGTTTGATACAATTCAGCTTTTGTTATGGTTTCTGCTGGTTCATTATGTTCAAGACTATGATCTTTTTCGATTAACATTGTAGGCGAATAATTTTTCGTCACCAGTGATACATATTTTCAAAAAAGGATCGGTGCATATTGAGTTTAAAATGCGTATCACAAATATTGACTCGTTGTTAGGTTAATTTCTTTCAATTCCTACGGTATCAAATGTCGAGCTTCTTATCAAGTCCAAGACGTTTTATATGATTTTAAATTGTTGTGTATTTTCACGATTTAATTCAATTATTGTTTTCCATTTGTCATCATCAACTTTATAAGGTTGACCAGAACAATAAAAAATCTCAAGAACGAAATTTTTTTAACCAATTCTGACACGTGCGTTATGTTAAACTTCAGATATCTCTTATTGAGTCACAATTGCTTTTTTGCTCTTATGAAAGTAAAATGTGTCGAAAATGGTGCTTTTTGCAACCATAGTTCATCCATAGCTGTAAATAAAATTATATGCAATGATTTCAATGCAACGTCTCTACGTATTACCTCTTTATTGACTACCAAATCTCGAAAGAAGAAAATTCTAACATTGCCAAAAGAATAACGAAACAAACATAGCGCTATCTACTAGTGCAACCCGAAATTACTTTCTTGTCAACCCCAATACACGTAAATGTGCACGTCTCATTGTATATACAAGATATTTCTATATAACTTCACTTCCGAGTCTTATAATAATCTTTTATTCCTGGCATTCTTATAGATGTGATATTTATGATGTTGTAGTTTGTTAATCTATTAAATTGATAAGAGAATCTACACACAAAACAGATAATGATGCGAATAAATAACCCTTTTCTATAAATGTGATATAAACGGTAATCATATTTGTATTATAATTCTACTTGAATCAGTGTCGCTATCGTTGTTTTGCAAACAACAACTAAAGTCGCCTTCGTTTGTTACTGCGGCAGTTTAAGTAGTTGATTGGTCATACTGATACATATGGATTGGTCATATTAATAAGTAGATAGCAATAAGGATATTTAATCTCCTGTTGGTGGGTAGCCTGCTGCAGAAGCCTAAGCTTCTGCATATACATTATTATGTTTCAGATTACGAACAAGACTAAGAACAATTAATTAGGTCAACGAATTAATTTTAAACCCATGAAAACAAAAAAATTGAAGTGAACCTGTTATTGCCTTAAATCCTGTTGATCTGCTGCTCCAATCATTAGATGGCATTTTTAGGAATTGAAGGTTCGTAAGTTGTCATGTACATGTTTATTAAATATTTCGTATTTTTTAATCTTTCGCACTTCTACACAGTCTCAAATATAGCAATATTACAGATCTAATAAGCGATCACTATTGGAACTATATACACTATAGCAATGGAAGGTAGTTAACATTCCTAAATTGGACAGAAATAAGCATAACTTTTGATAGTTTGGTTGGCAACACCTAAAATGAACAATGAATGTAGATTGAGACTTCTACTACGATCAGCCTGGAAATTGGACTTAAAACTGACTGAAATTGGCTTTAGACGAAGATCTTTAACATTTTTAAGAAACTTGTACTTGTGTAACTTTTATATTCCGTCTTGTTTCTTTTGTTTTGTTTTGTTTTGTTTCCTTTAAAGAACTTGCTTTCATTACGATAAACTTTACACAGCATTGTAACTTTTTGCTTATCTTTTTCCCTATTTTCATCTCCACTCTATTTTTCATTCAACTTGTGATGTATACAAAATAATTTATTAATTGTATGAATGTAACATAATTATGTCTCAATGTCGTATATATAGGCAACCTATGGCAGAAGCTTAAGCTTCTGCATACACTTATGTTAGTTTACAGATCACAAGACCCACTCGTACTAAGACGTAATGAACAAACTCGTCCGATCGCACGCAAGAGTGAGCGACTGTTTTGTTATATCTTGGTCGCTATATCATTAATTTGACAATACTACTCTGAGCATAGTGTCGGTAAGTAACCCTATATTGATTTTATGCAAAATTATAATCAAAACAAAATTTACCTTTTAAGGCAAAAATATAATATTTAGCAGACATTTTTGTTTAAATACATGCTGTGTTATCTATATATGCCATTTGAAACTTTCTAGTACAGGGAATAATAATAAATAAAAATAGTAATTTTAAGAATTACATTAATGTTATTTTTTAAAGTATTATGTAAACAACAAAACCTATTGTTCACTTAGTGAAATTATCAAAGAAAAGCGAGGGTGGACCGCTAATGATAGAATTTTTTTTTCACTTAAATATATCAAACGCCTTAAATTCGTTACCCTCATATATATGTATACATATATGTATAGTAATGTTTACAAGCTTCTGCTTTCTTTTTACTAAACTTTTCCATGTTTACAGGTTAATCGCACATCATGAAAGAATAGGTTGGATCTACGCAATAAAGGTTACTATATGCTCACGCTGTACAATGAACGTTACAATTAACGTTGTAAAAATTATCTTACTTTTCCCATGGCCATTTTTTCTTTATTTTGTCATTTTATTACTTGCGGGGTCATCACAGGAGTGAATATTTTAGCGCCCCTGGCGTTTAATGTTATTATTTTTATTTTAGATGTTGGTTATAGAAAATAAAAGCTAAAATAAATGTCATAACATACTTTTTATACATGTTGTCGGATTAACCTGAATGCTTTTGGGTATTATTTGAAGCATCTCTTCCAAAACGCAAGTCCTTTAAAATGCTTTTAATATCTGACATTAAACTGGCTAATGTGATTAGCGTTAGTATTAAACCATTTTAGTTATATAGTGTAGGGTAAAAATAGGAATGTTCTCGTCCGTTAATATACACACATATAGCATGAGTATCAGCGTGAGCAACAAAACTGGCGAAAGGTATCATACCTGATGATTCTGCTAACCGAGGTACATACTTTTCTTGTTATATGACTATATAATTTTCAGTTCCAAAATGAGTCTTATTATGTCTTCAGTTCGTTGTATCGTATGTTACGTTTACCTGCATTTATGATAAATTATTACCATGTACATATCAATTTTGTGCTTGAAATTAGAACATCCTAGATTACGACCCGTGTGGCGTAATGGTCACCACGCTGGACCGCCGTTCGAAGGGTCCTGGGTTCGATTCGCAGCGAGGCCGAAATTTAAATGATGAATTTAAATTTCTGTTCTCGGTCTGGGTGTGTGTGTATGTCCTTCTGTATTGTCCATGGCACCCACGACACAGGGTATC